>MU670547.1:3479-14099 GCA_026770625.1 Nicotiana glauca
ACAAAAATGCCCCTGAGGGTCTGTCGCGGACCGCATGAAAATGACATGCGGCCGCATAGGGTAAAAGGCCTTCAATATTTGAGCTTCTGGATCTTGGACGCGGACCGCATGGAAATGGCCACGCGGCCGCGTTGGGTAAGTCATGCGGACCGCATGAAAATGATGCGCGGCCGCACAGTAGAGTCTTGCGGATCACGTGGAAATGATGCACGGCCGCACAGTTGATTTCTCCTTTAGTATTAGCTCTCTGATCATTCACCCACACGGACCACACTGTTTTGGTGTGCGGCCACGTGGGACTATACCTTTGAATCTGAGCCTCTGTTTCTTCATCATTGCGGACCGCGTAGAAAGGTGTGCGGTCCGCGTGAGTTGTGTCCAAATTTCAGGTTCTCTGATTCTTACCTGTGCGTCCGCTTGGCGAAACAGTGCGGACCGCACAGTTTCCTTGACTTGAATAATTGCAGGATCTTCTTGTGCGGCCGCATGACAAAAGGTTGCAGTCTGCACAAGTCTTTTTACTCACACTTTAGCTCATCTCTTGACACTTGGCAGATTTCACTCCTTCCTGAGCCAATTTGTGATCTTTATCATCTAGTCGCTCAAACCTGCAATCAAGCGCAACTTGTAAGCAATTCAGGACTAATCTATATCAATTTATGCACAAAGCTTAGGCAGAAAGGGGTATAAATCATGTAAAAATCACAGTTATCAATGGGTTCCATGGTACTTCCACATTTGATTTGAATTCCTTTGAGCTAGATCGGTTTGCAGGGGTCTGGGCCGCCTAGTATCCTTGATTCGTCCAATGGCTGGCATAATGCCTAAAGCATCGATTCTAAAGTTGTATTCCGATAACCATGGTGCTTCCTTAGGCTCGACATGTTTATTGAATCCACTCTTATTCATGAGCCCTCGAGAATTTTGACCTTGATCATTCCTTTGGTCATTTCGAATAGGATTACGTCCCAGTCCGTTATTTTTACGATCTATGCTATATGGATGGTACCGATCTCTGTTCGATCGAGGTTCTCTACCGATGTCTCTTTGAATCCTGCCTCCGAATCTATTTGGGTAAATGGAGCCGGACAAGGCTCCCAAATGATCATCCTTGACTCTGATCTTTGATTGGTATCGATTATGCATGTTGGCCCAGGTCACCGCTAGATATTTAATCAAATTCTATTTTAGTTGATGTGACGGTACCAAATTTCTCTCTTTCAAACCCTGATTAAAGGCTTGGAAAGCCCAATCATCGGTAATCAGGGGTAGGTCCATGCGCTCCATCAAAAATCGAGATACAAATTCACTTAGCATTTTATTGTCCTTTTGTCTCATTTTGAAGAGGTCTGACTTCCTAATCGTGACCTTTATTGATCCGTCGTGTGCCTTTATGAACGAATCGGCAAGCATGGTAAGAATCGATAGAATTGGGCGGCAAATTATAGTACCATATCATTGACCCCTTTGATAAAATTTCTCCAAATTTTTTCAACAGAACAGATTCAATTTTGTTATCTTCTAAGTCGTTTCCTTTTATTGCGCATGTATAAAAAGTGACATGCTCGTTAGGATCAGTGGTTCCATTGTACTTGGGAATTTCTGAGATGCAGAATTTCTTCAAAATGAGCTTCAGAGCTACACTTGGTGGGAAATACTTCTGTATGAACTTTTTCGAATCCAAACCCATTAGAATCAGGGGTGCCCCCGGTATTTAATCAACCCAGGAGTTGTACGTTTCTACCTTTTTATCATTAACCTCAATCCTCTTTCTCCGTATTCAATCTGTTTAGTGAGCTCCTCGAGCATGTTCATGATGGCGGGATTAGTTCCCAATCCATTATTGTCCAATTTCTCTTGTATGGGTTCCACCCTATGAATGACTTCCTATGATGTATCGAGTTCGATTCTGCTTGGGGTTTGATTTTGATTTTGGAGTTGCGCTATCGTGGTCTGCTGAGTTTGTAACATGTCAAATATCATTCGAAGGCTAATTATGCCTTCTTCACCATTTTGTGTGTTCCGATCAGCTTCCTGGGTGTCTCAGTGGATGCTATTTTTAGGGTTGATGCCTAAATCTCCACGAATGGCAACACGAGAACTGACATCAACCGGATCTATGACATGTGGTGCGTTGGGATTGATTGAAGGCACTCTGTTTTCCTGGGCTAGCTATGTGTTTGTTTTCGCCATGAAGACCAAGGCCGGTATCAGTGTGAGTGGGTATTGCTTGAGAGTTCGACATGTTAATTCCTGGAATAAAAAATACTCACGAGAACAAGTGTAAAAGCAATGTATGTTATGAAGGTTAAAATATTAAGCAATCACTATTATCCTTAGTCCCACGGTGGGCGTCAAACTGTTTACCCTAAAATTTGGATAACAATTAAACTTATAATGTGATTTTAAGGATATGTGGTTTCACCTAATACCAATATATAAACGTAAAGATAAATGATACAAATTGACAATAATATAAAGCGAACCAGCATTTGGGTAGAGCCCTCGAGCTCGGACACCCTCGAGCTAGTTATGCAAGAATAGTTAAAGGCACAATAAGCTGAGAAATATTGGATTACTTTGATATTCGTGAATGTAAGTCCTTTATAAATGATGTGGACTCCCTTTTATATACTAGAGGAATCCTAATTATGGTATAATTCTAATTACGTAAGTAAACCCCATGATTGGTACAAATAACTGCCCTTGATTTGATCTATTTTGGGATTTTTGCCTCGGTCTTCGAACGGTTACGGATATCTCACGTTTCAGTTATTGCACTTCACTCGAAATCGGTCATACTTAGTCTCGATTGTTGCTGGCCTCGGCCTCGTCTAACATCTTGATTTTTGAACTGGACACCTCGTCTTCGTACTATAGCCCGATCCATTGCGAGGTTGACCTTCGACGTGATCTCCTGGTCTCGATTTAATAGCAAAATGGGGCAAACCCAATTTTAACCGTATACAAGTTTTTCAAAAACCAAAAAGTGTTTTTGACTACTTTTTCAAAATTATCGATTTCTTTTACTATTTACAAAATTGCAATATTTTTTTTAAGTAAATGTTCAAGCATAGTTTCAAATTTTAAATACCATTTTTTATCTTACCTCCAAATACTTTTTTTTCTTCAAAAATTATACTCCCTCTCTTCCATTTTATCTGAACCTACATATTTTATTTTTGGTCCGTTCCATAAAGAATGACCCCTTTCTAAATTTGGAAAGAATTTAGCTTAAACTTACAATTCAACACTTAATGAGAAACTTTATAACCACACAAATACGTTGGGCCCCTTTTTGACTTGTTTAGGATCACAAATTCCAAAAGTCTTTATTTTTTGTTAATCTCTGTGCCCGGTCAAACAGGTTCACATAAATTGAAACGGAGGGAGTAATTTTTTATGTCCAAACGCCTACACATTACGTGCAATTTCCGAAATATTCCAAACTAGAGTTAATCCAGCTTTGTCTGCTAGGAGAGTCCTCATAACAAAATGAGGTGGGGCTGCGGGGTATGTGATATGTTCAAGTGTGGTGCTTTCCTAGGCAAAAAGGTGAGCAACTGAATTTGCTTCACGGAAGCTGTGCCGGATGACCGAGCTTTCTAATTGACCAACTGCTCCATTTGTTGTAGAAATTGGTTACGGAGAATAAGCGTTAGTTTGAGGAGTCTCAAGGGCACTATTCTGAAACGCATTTCACCGACAGTAAAGAATTCCTCCAGTTATACTGAGAAGTGAACTAGTAGAAAATACAAATATAAAAATAAAAGAATGCAGCGTATATGAGAAAGAGTAAGATTTAGAAAGTTGTTTTCACCCTAACGGCTAGTTAACGACCAGATAATGGCTAGTTAACGATTACTTTGACTCCATTAAATATAAGATAAAAGAATTTATTAAATAATAAATAGATATAAAATAATATTTCAATTTGAAGCAAATAATGATCCTTGCGAAAAGATATCACTAATTTTCCAAGAAAATTAACTGTATTGGGGAAATATATGCGCATAAATGAATGGTGATAAAGCGTGACACGTGGAATTATCAAAAGGTTACAATTGGTCAAGGAATCACAGATTAGGTGCGGGATAAAAGAGATATGGGATCACAAAGGAGGTACGAGATAAGAGGCTCGGAAGCCCCGCCTCTATTTAAACATGAATATGCACGAGATATGAAAAGGATAAAGAACCTGGTCAAATAAGAGGATATAAATACAGCTTTTCAAGAGAAATAAATACCGGAGTCGTTAAGGAATATTTGTATTCAATGTAATGATTATGTAACACATCATTTAATGTTATTAAATATTCATTATAGCCTCATTATGGCTTAGATGTAACGTACATTTATAGAGATTCTCCAAGAGACCTATAAAAGGAGAAATATGTAGTCGATGGAGGGGAGAGGCATTATTGAAATATACTTCGATTTACAAGCTTTCATATCTGAGTACTTGAAAATTCTTTTTCTCTATTTATTTTTTGATTATCAGTAACCCGATTCTTCTATTTTCCAGATTTGACTAAAAATTCATTTTTTGGTTAAACAAATTGGTTCCGTTACCTGGAATCTGATAATCAACGTTATTTCTACTTGATTTTCTTGATTCACATCAATCATGTCAAACAACAACGACAACACCCCAGGACTTCCAGAAATTCAAACAAACCAACAATTTCAAGGAGATTCTCCTTGAGATTCACCACAAGGTTCTCCACGAGGCTCCCCACGACGATCTCGTGAAGGCACTCCCGATGGGTCTCAGGCAAATGAACAGGATCAACTCAACAATGTTGAAGATATGAATGAGGCATTGCAAAAAATAATTGCTTCTCAAGTTAGCAAAGCTCTTCAAGCCTTTGTTAACCAGTTACCTGTTGGCCCACCAACACCAACTCCAAACAATAATACTCTAGAGAACCCCCATTCTGGACTGGTTAATTCAGGAAGTGGAGGAACTCCTAGTGAAATGCAAGAAGGAGACCCAGGTAATCAAGCTAATTCTGATTTACAAAATCTCGTACTAACCTTGTAGAAACAACTTAAGGATCAAAATGAATGCATAGAACAAATACCCGGGGTACCGCCCGTGATCAAAGGAGTAGACATAGACAAATATTCTCAACAACCATGGAAGCCAAGTGCCGCCCCCCTCTCAATTTCAAAGAAATTTAAAATGCCTGATATTCCAAAGTACGATGGTACATCAGACCCACGAGATCATGTCACTGCATTCACCACAGGTGTCAAAGGAAATGACTTGACTAAGCAAGAAATCGAATCAGTCCTGGTAAAAAAATTTGGTGAAACACTCACCAAAGGAGCTTTAACCTGGTATTCTCTTTTACCTGAAAATTCTATAAATTCTTTTTCCGAGCTTGTAGATTTGTTTATTAAAGCACATTCGGGAGCTCAAAAAGTTGAAAAGAGGAAGGAGGACATCTTCAAAATCAAGCAAGGGAATTCCGAGTTATTGAGGGAATTTGTAGATATATTTCAACGAGAAAGAATGTTGCTACCACGAGTACGTGACAACTGGGCAGCCATAGCTTTTGCTAGTAATCTGAATGAGAAAAGTTCAGAAGCCACAAGGAGACTCAAAGAAAGCCTTCGAGAATTCCCAGCAACAACATGGAACGACGTCTACAATAGGTATAGCACGAAGATGAGGATCGAGGACGATATTATCTTCTAACCGAAAACAGATGAGAAAACAAGTTCAAGGCGTGCAGATAATGAAAGGAGATCCAGTAAAAATAGGTACCATCCGTATATGGGACCTGCGGGTAAAGACTCAAGGTCAAAACAAGAAAGGTACGATCATAAGCCCAGACATAGAGAATCAGGATCTTCATTAAGGTTCAGCAATGATCGAGGCACACGTGGACAACGAGATGATGATGGGAGTTTGAAGGCAAGGTTTGATGGTTATAATTTTAATGTAACTACTTCCGAGCTAGTGGCTGTTTTAAGAGGCATGGGAGATAAGGTACGGTGGCCGAAGGAGATGAGATCAAATCCAAGTAGAAGAAACCCTGATCACTGGTATGAATTCCATAATGATCACGGGCATAAAACCGCAGATTGCAGATTTCTACAAAGTGAGGTAGATCATTTGTTAAAGCAAGGATATCTCATTGAATTATTCAGTGAGAAAGGCAAACAAGCATATATGAAAAATAGACAGGAGCCCCCAAAGCTGCCCTCTCCGAAACGGATGGTCAATGTTATAAGTGGAGGAGAAGATATCAATGGTGTCTCGTATACTACAGCCAATAAAATATCCAAAATGACGATCACTCATGGAAAGCGGTTACGACACGTGTTGGAGGAGGAGAATATCATGTTCAGTGATGCAGATGCAGAAGGCCTCATGAATCCACATAACGACGCATTGGTAATATCATTACTCGTACATGATACTAATGTGAAATGTGTTCTGATTGATCTAGGTAGTTCAGTAAATATTATCTTGATACGAGTGTTACACGAAATGCAAGCTGAGGACAAGTTGGTTCCAAAAGCTCATACTTTATCAGGGTTTGATAATTCTAATGTCATAACCAAGGGCGAAGCGATCCTTACCACCCTTGCAGAAGGTGATATCAAAGATACTAAGTTCCAGGTGGTAGATTTGGAAATGGCTTATAACATAATCCTTGGGAGGCCATGGATCTATGATATGGATGCTGTACCCTCAACGTTGCATCAAGTTATTAAATTTCCCTCACCATGGGGAATTTTCCAGATCAGAGGTGATCAACAAAAATCCAGGAGTGTAAACTCCATTGCAGATTCAACTGTTCAAAGCAAAGCCAAATAGCAATTACAGAATTCAGTTAAGGAGGGAGAAGCTTCAACCTTAACTGAAGAAGGAAAAACAGACGTGGATTCAAGGCCTGACACTATTCAACAACCAGAGGAAAATGAGAACATTAAAACGACGATCGAAGAGTTAGAGGCTGTGGTTTTATTTATACACTGGCCCGAGAGGAAAGTGTATATTGGAGCAAATCTCAACCCAGAGGTAAAACGTAAGTTAATTGAATTTTTAAAATCTAACACAGATTGTTTTGCTTGGTCCCACTCTGACATGACAGGGATACCACCGGAGGTCATGACTCATAAATTGAATGAAGACCCATCATATCCCCCAGTCAAGCAAAAGAAATGAAAGCAAGGGGCTTTTAAGAATCAAATGATTCAAGAAGAGGTTCAAAAATTGCTCAAAATAGGGTCAATTCGTGAGGTAAAGTATCCTAACTGGTTGGCTAACATTGTTGTGGTTCCTAAGAAGAATGGTAAGTGGCGCGTATTGTGGATTACACTGATCTTAATAAAGCCTGTTTGAAGGACTCTTTTCCTTTATCACATTTAGATCAGTTAATTGATGCTACTGCAGGACATGAACTATTAAGTTTTTTAGACGCATACTCAGGTTATAACCAAATCAAAATGGATCCAAAAGATGAGGAAAAACATCTTTTATAACGGACAGGGGGACTTATTGTTATAAAGTAATGCCCTTTGGTCTTAAAAACGTTGGTGCAACGTATCAGAGGTTAGTTACTCAAGTATTGCAAGAACATTTAGGTAAGACCATGGAAGTTTATATAGATGACATGTTATTTAAGACTCAACATTCAGAGGACCATCTATCACATTTATCTGAAGCATTTAGAATCTTACGAAAATATAATATGAAATTGAACCCAGAAAAATGTGCATTTGGTGTGGCATCAGGAAAAATTTTGGGTTTTCTTGTTTCTAACCGTGCTATTGAAGTGAACCCAGCTCAGATTAAAGCTATTGAAGAAATTCTTGATGTACTTTAAAACAAAAAAGAAGTTCAAAGACTCACAGGAAGGATCACAGCCTTGGGAAGATTCATCTCAAAGTCATCAGAAAAATGTTTCAAGTTTTTCTCAGACCTTAAAAAACAAGATCACTTTGAGTGGAATGAAGAATGTCAACAAGCACTTAGGAACTTGAAGACATATTTGGCAAACTCACCACTGTTAGCAAAACCTAAGGCTGGGGAAAGACTTTTTATCTACCTTGCAGTCTCAGAAGTTGCGGTAAGTGCAATTTTGGTTCGAGAAGAACAAGGTAAACAATCTCCTATTTATTATGTTAGTAAATCTTTGTTAGATGTAGAGTCACGTTATCCGCAACTAGAAAAATTAGCATTAGCTTTAATCATGGCATCTAGAAAATTGAGACCATATTTCCAATGTCACCCAATTGCTGTAGTAAATGCATTCCCCTTACGTAATATACTGCATAAACATGAGTTGTCAGGGAGGTTAGCTAAATGGGCTATAGAATTAAGTGAATATGAAATCACATATCTACCCAGAACAACAATAAAATCCCAAGTAATGGCAGATTTCGTGGCTGATTTTAGTCAAAGAATGCAATTGGAAGCCAAAAAAGAAGTTCAGGTACTTAATGGAGCAAATCCAGGAGTATGGACTTTATTCATTGATGGATCGTCTAACATTAAGGGTGCATGCTTAGGAATTGTTTTAGTACCACCCACGGGAGAAACTATTAGGCAAGCTATTAAATGTCATTCCGTAACTAATAACGAAGCAGAGTATGAAGCTGTGATTGCAGGTCTGGAATTGGCACGAGAACTTGGGATAAGCCAGGTGGTGATCAAAAGTGATTCTCAACTCGTGGTTAATCAAATGCTGGAGACTTACACAGCTAGGGAAGCAAGGATGCAAAAATATTTGGAAAAGGTAAGGGAACTGGTAAAACAGTTCCAGCCTTGGAAAGTTATCCAAATACCAAAGGATCATAATGTCGAAGCAGATGCCTTAGCAAACCTTGCATCCGCAACTGATATAACAAAAGATGCCAATGCCTCAGTCATACATTTATTTCATTTGGTTCTCAAGCCTGATAAGAACGAGGTAAATTTTAATAATCTAACTTGGGATTGGAGAAATGAAATTGTAGCTTTTCTACAGTATGGTACCGTACCCGATGACAAGGCAAAAACACATGCACTTCGTAAAAAGGCAGCTCGTTACTGTTTAAAACAAGGTAACCTTTATCGAAAGATGTTTGGTGGCCCCTTAGCAATATACCTTGGACCTTCTCAAATGGAATATGTAATGAGGGAAATACATGAAGGGGACATTATGGAAACCACGTAGGAGGAAGATCAATGGCAAGAACTTTGATCAGGACAGGATATTACTGGCCCAAAATGGAAGAAGAAGCAACGAGCTTCGTATCTAAATGCGATAAATGCCAGAGATACAGTAATAATATGCACAGACCTGCTGAGTTGTTACATCCGATTATTGCACCGTGGCCATTTATGAAATAGGGAATGGACATAGTTGGACCATTGCCTCAAACTAAAGGATAGGTAAAATTTCTACTCGTACTCACTGACTATTTTACTAAATGGGTAGAAGTAGGAGCATTTAAATAGGTACGAGAAAAAGAAGTCAAGGATTTCATTTGGCGAAATATCATTTGTCGATTTGGTGTACCAAAAAAAATTGTATGTGACAATGGTCCACAATTTATCGGAGCTCAGGTCACAAAATTCCTTCAAAGTTGGCAATTAAAAAGGATAACATCAACACCATATCATCCAGTAGGGAATGGGCAAGCGGAATTGACAAATAAAGTCATCATCAATAATTTAAAGAAACGATTAGAGGAATCAAAGGGTAACTGGCCTGAAGTATTACATGGAGTCTTATGGGCATATCGCACAACCACGAAAACAAGCACAGGTAAGACCCCTTTTTCCTTGGTTTATGGGGCTGAGGCACTTATCCCAGTTGAGATAGGGGAGCCAAGCACGAGGGTGTCCCAAGCAACGCAGGAATCTAATGATGAAGAGATGCAGGTCAATTTAGATATGTTAGAAGGCAGGAGAGAGGCTGTGTTAATAAGAATGGCCGCACAAAAGCAAGTGATCGAACGATATTACAGCAGGAAAGCTCGTTTGCGATACTTCAAAATTGGGAACTTCGTGCTTAAAAAGGTCTTTCAATCTACAAAGGCAGCCAACACTAGTAAGTTAAGTCCAACTTGGGAAGGGCTCTATAGAATTCATGATATTGCAGGGAAAGGAGCATATGAGTTGGAGACAATGGACGGAAAATACTTCCCTCACATTGGAATGCTATTCATTTGAAGAGATATTACTTCTAAGGAAAAACACTCGGTTAGGTATCATTATGTTAGATTTTATTTTTTGAATTATTAATAATTTTTTTTGACTAACGATTTTTGATGATAGGCAAAACGCTTACCCGTACTAAATGATGAGTCACGACCTGTAAGGAAAAATGGAATACACTAAAATTCCAGGCCTAGGGTTACAATAATTCTGATAGAAACATACACGGGTAAAGCAGTCTTATTTATAATCATACCCCCGAGTCCCGTACGTATTTCCTTTTCAGGAAAAGGGCCAGATGGAGGAAACTATCAAGTGCTCGAGGCTTCATACTTCAACACTCAAAAACTTGGGGGACTACATAAAATATACAGTAACGTATATATAAAAGGCAAAGAAGATGGAGTAAAATCAAGCCTAAAAGAAGTCAAGTGCAGAGTGGAAGCTATGGAAGCTAA
>MU670548.1:7563-25346 GCA_026770625.1 Nicotiana glauca
GGTTTCAGTCTTCGTTGAAGGGTCGAGTTTGTGTCGTTGAGGTTTCCGATCTGATACTGAACATCCCTCATATGAGCTCGAGGTCTTTTGAATCAGAAGCGTGGCTGTTTGAGGTCCGTTGCCATTTTTAGTTTAATATTTTCTTCATGCTCTTGTTTCTTTGATGAATATAACTGGTGCATGACTATTTGGTTGTTTTGTGTTTGGTTTAAAACTTTCTCTTAATTTTTTTGATTATGCTTAGTTTGAATATGATACATTAGATGGAATAGAAATGAATTGGTTGGTCAGTTTTAGGGTGACGAGCATGATATGTTTGGCTTAATAAGTTTGGGTGAAATTGATTGAGGTGTGCCATGCCAAACAAAAATGATAATTGTGTGGCCCTCGCTTTATTTAATCTCAAATTGATCCTTAGAATTCGAGGCATTCCATTTTGCAAACTTTCATGGCCCTCGCAAAATTACAAATGCGTAGTTGCTTTTGGCGCATTATTTTAATAATTTTACTTTCCTAAATACGGGTGCACATTTATGTGACCCAAATACAAATCTTAATGGAGTCGAAATGTGTTGACAACCACAGGTGCACTGGTGCGACGTGGTTCGAGATGCATTTTCACGACGTTGCAATTCTTAATAAATATATAATAAAAGCGGGTTATTAATAAAAGGCATTGGTTAGAACATGTTTTGAAATCAGATAAAATCAAATACAATAGTTGAGCAACCGTGCTAGATCCACAGAATCCGGGAATGCCTAACACCTTCTCCCGGGTTAACAGAATTCCTTACTCGGATTTCTGGTTTGCGGTCTATTAACAGAGTCATAATTTCCTCAGTTCGGGATTCAACCGATGACTTGGGACACCATTAATCTCCCAAGTGGCGACTCTGAATTTTAATAATAAATCTCGTTCCTATTGTCACTTCAATTTGGAAATAACTCCCTTTATTATACCATTTACGAGTGTAGTAAGTGTAAAAAGGAGGTGTGACACATGGTATGTATCATAGGGGTAGCGTTGCTGAACAAAGCGATTTCGATAATAAACATGCATGAGTTTGTTAAAGATATGACATATGTATATATTTAAGAAATAGTTTTTAGATGAACCGACGACTGTGATGTGGTTCAGGACATTGCAATCTCTCTCTCGCTTCAGAATTTGGAGGGTCCTCCTCAAAATTCTGCCCCAGTTTACTGGGTTGCTGCTTTTGATGATTGCTTGTGATGATCGACTGGAATTACTTCGGAATTTTGAGGTTCCTCCTCAAAATTCTACCCCAGTTTCCAGTTGCGGGGGAAAATGAAAACTTTATTAAATTGTGACTAAACCCATAAGGCTGCCTACGTATCCCATCTTAAACGGGAATCAGGTCAGATATAGTTCAAATTACATAAGGAAATCATAAACTATTACACATAGTATCGTTTGACTGCATCTGAATTTATCGGCTTTGGCCAAACTTCTCCGTCCATTTCTATGAGTATGAGGTCTCCTCCTCTTAGAACCCGGTGAACCGTATATGGGCTTTGCCAGTTGGGAGAGAACTTCCCTTTGGATTCATCTTGATGTGGAAAAATCTTATTTAACACCAACTGCTCCGGTGTGAACCGTCTTGGTTTGACTCTCTTGTTGAAAGCTCTGGACATTTTGTTCTGATAAAGCTGACCATGGCAAACTGCATTCATTCTTTTCCCATCTATAAGAGCCAACTGCTGGTACCGAATTTTTACCCATTCTATATCGTCGAGTTCTGCTTCCTGTATGATCCTTAGGGAGGGAATTTCTACCTCAGCGAGATGACCGCCTCTGTACTGTAAACCAGCATGTAGGGAGTTGCCCCAGTTGATGTGCGGACTGTGGTGCGGTACCCCAATAAAGCAAATGATAACTTCTTGTGCCATTGTTTATGCTTTTCTATCATCTTCCTTAGTATCTTATTGAAATTCTTATTGGCGGCTTCTACGGCTCCATTCATCTGAGGCCTATAAGCTGTGGAATACTTGTGTTTGATTTTGAAGATTTCACACATAGCCTTCATCAAGTCGTTGTTAAGGTTGGAGCCATGGTCAGTAATGATTGAATCTTGAATCCCGAATCGACAAACGATACGGTCACGGACGAAGTCTGCCACGACTTTCTTAGTCACTACTCTGTAAGATGTTGCTTCAACTCATTTGGTAAAATAGTCAATTGCTACTAGGATAAACATGTTCCCATTTGATGCGGCATGTTCGATTGGTCCGATAAAATCCATTCCCCATGCGGCGAATGGCCATGGCGAGCTCATTGCATTAAGCTTATTTGGAGGCACCTTTATCATGTCGGCATGTATCTGACAGCGTTGGCACTTTCGAACATACTGGATGCAGTCTGTCTAAATAGTCATCCAAAAATAACCTGCCCGGAGTATGCTCTTGGCTAAGACAAAACCGTTCATATGTGGTCCACAAGTTCCGGCATGGATTTCTTCTAGTAGCCTGGATGCCTCTTTTTGCGTCGACACACCTTAGTAATCCCAAATCCGGAATCCTCCTATACAAGATTCCTCCGTTGTGAAAGAAGTTGTTTGACAGTCTCTGAAGTGTGCGCTTCTGAGTGGTATTTGCAAGCTCTACATATTCTCCTTTGGCCAAATATTCCTTGATGTCATGGAACCAAGGTTTTCCATCCGCCTCTTCTTCGACACGAGCACAATAAACTGGCTGATTATGGATTTTCACGTATGATCAATGAACTTCTTATCTGGATGTTGTATCATAGAGGCCAGGGTAGCCAATGCATCAGGGAACTCATTCTGGACTCTAGGAACATGCTGGAACTTTGTCTTTGCGAACCTTTTCCTCAACTCCTGTACATGGTGCATGTATGGGAGTATCTTGGAGTTCTTGGTTGCCCATTCTTCTCGGACCTGATGCATAAGCAAGTTTGAATCTCCAATTACTAACAACTCTTGGATGTTCATGTCAATGGCCATCTTGATCCCTAAGATTCAAGCTTCGTACTCGGCTATGTTGTTGGTGCAGGGGAACCTGAGCTTGGTGGATACTAGATAATGCTGGTCGGTTTCCGATATAGGACTGCTCCTATGCCAACTCCTTTGAAATTTGTTGCTCTATAAAAAAATATCCTCCAACCATCATAGGACACTACAATGTCTTCTCCTATGAATGATACCTCTTCATCCGAAAAATACGTCTTTAGGGGCTCGTATTCTCCATCCACAGGGTTCTCAGTGAGATGATCTGCTAGTGCCTGTCCCTTTACTGCTTTCTGGGTCACGTAGACAATGTCGAATTCACTCAGCAGGATTTGCCACTTGGCTAGCTTGCCAGTGGGCATGGGCTTCCGAAAGATATACTTCAATGGATCCATCCTTGATATGCGATATGTAGTATAGGCATAGAAATAGTGCCTCAGCTTCTGATCTACCTAAGTCAAAGCACAGCAGGTGCATTCCAATAGAGAATATCGGGCTTCGTACGGGGTGAACTTCTTGCTGAGATAATAGATGGCCTGCTCTTTTCTCCCTGTTTCATCATGTTGCCCCAAAACGCAACCAAACGCTCCATCCAACACCGCAAGGTAGAGTAATAGGGGTCTACCTGGATCGGGCGGGACCAAAGCTGGCGGTGTTGACAAGTACTCTTTGATCCTATCAAAGGCCTTTTTTCAATCATCGGTCCATTTGGTAGCAGCGTCCTTTTTCAACATCTTGAAGAGTAGCTCACAGATAACAGTAGATTGTGCTATGAACCGACTGATGTAGTTAAGTCTCCCCAAGAAACTCATTACTTCTTTATTGTTCTTTGGCGGTGGCAATTCTTAGATAGCTTTGACCTTTGATGGATCCAGTTCTATCCTTTGGCGACTCACAATGAACCCAAGTAGTTTTTCGGCAGGAACCCCAAATGCACATTTTGCGAGATTCAACTTCAAGTTGTACCTTCTCATTCTATTGAAGAATTTCCTCAAATCTTCCATATGATAAGTGGCTTTCTTGGACTTGATGATGGCGTTGTCTACATATACTTCAATCTCCTCATGTATCATGTCATGAAAAATGGTGGTCATGGCCCTCATGTAGGTGGCCCCTGTATTCTTTAACCCGAACAACATCATTTTGTAGCAGTACATGCCACATGTCATGATGAAAGCCGTTTTCTCGGCATCTTCTTCATCCATCGAGATCTGATGATACCCAGCAAAACAATCTACAAATGATTGCAATGCGAGCTTGGCGTAATTGTCAATCAGGATGTGTATGTTCGGCAAGGGGAAGTCGTCTTTTGGACTGGCCCGGTTGAGATCCCGGTAGTTGATACAGACTCTAACCTTCCCGTCGTTCTTCGGCACTGGCACAATGTTGGCTAACCATGTTAGATACTCCACTACCCTGAGAACCTTAGCTTTGACCTGCTTAGTGACCTCTTCCTTGATTTTCAAACTCATATTCGGCTTGAACTTTCTGAGCTTCTATTTTACTGGTGGACAGGCCGGATCAGTTGCCAATTTGTGAGCCATAATAGATGTACTCAAACTAGTCATGTTGTCATACGACCAGGAAAATATGTCCTCATACTCTCTTAGAAATTCTGTATACTCCTCCTTCTCTGATGGTGACAAATGAACGCTAATTCGTGTTTCTTTGATGTTTTCTGTATCTCCCAGGATAACAATCTCAATCTCGTCCAGGTTGGACTTAATCCTATTTTCAAAATTCTCAACTTCCTTAACAATCTCTTTCGGTATATCACCTTCCTCTGAATCTATGTCCGTTTATTGCATTGTCTCGTTGCATGTCACAGTCATTGGTTCATCAAGATAAGTAATAGTAATGTTGTATAAGTAAAGTAATGAGAGAAAATAATAAGAGTAAGATTTATAAGGAAATTGAAATGCTTTCATAAATTCAATAAATGTTTTGAACAATTGGAGCTCTTTCTTGCAAAAGATAAAATGCAAAAGGAAAGTAAACTAGTAAAATAAAATAGTGCATGGTGCTTGTTCAGCCTTGCTACCCCGAGGCATGCCGGGCTCTGGTGGTTCTGATGGTCCAGTTGTTGAGGCATTCTCCTCTGCTTACCGCCTGTATGGAAGGGCCTTCCTCCCCCTCCTCCTAAAAAATGACACAGCAATCCATATTATCATCTTCTAGGAACAAATTCCTCTTTGCTGCTAGGGCTTCTTCTTTTTCTGACCCATATATAACCTCAGCCGGTTGGAAGGTCTACTCCAAATGGGGTATCGGCTGCTCCAATAGATATTAAGGGTCGCGCCAGGGTGGCGACCATTCATTGAATTCTTTCCACGTATATTCATATCCCAATCCGAAGGTGGTGTCGTGCTTCTTAAGCTTGATGGGCTTAGCGATTTTTTGGAGATTCTTGCCAAGTCCCTCGCCACATTCATACCTGCTCCAGTTCAATCTGCTTTCAATTTTGTTGTCCCACCACTTATCCTTAACAATGGCATTAACTCGCTCGATGTGGTCGTAAGTTTCCCCGTGTGTACTTCTTCTTCCTTCAATTGCTGGAATGGTCTGGCGGCTGTATATGAGATTGCTATCGTCTCCATAAATGATCACCTCTTGGTGGTTCCACTCAAACTTCATTGCCTGATGTAGTGTTGACGCTACGACCCCGGCGGCATGAATCCATGGTCGTTCCAATAATAGATTGTAAGATGCCAACACGTCTATCACTTGAAAATTAACATCAAACCAAGTAGACCCCATTTGCAAACACAAGCTAATTTCCCCAATAGTAGACCTTTAAGACCCGTCGAAAGCTTTAACGTTGATGGCCCCATACTTGATTTCATGCAGCCCTTTTCCCATGTCTTGAGCATTACCAATGACCAAATGTTGAGACTGGACCCCCATCGACCAGGATCCAGGTGATAAAATAATCTTCGCACTACACGGTAATGTGCAACGCCTTGTTGTGACTCAATCCCTCTGGAGGCAACTCATCTTCGTGAAAATTTATCTTGTGACTCTCCAATACCTTACCTACCATGTTAGGCATCTCTCCACCGGTGATGTTGCTTGGTACATATGCCTCACTCAGCACTCTTAACAAGGCATTCTTGTGTGCATCGGAACTCTGCAGTAGAGCAAGGACATAAATCTATGTCGGTGTTTTGATTAGCTGATCAATGATTGATATTCATTTGCTTGTATCTTTCTCCAGAGATCATCGGGCCTGGTTTCAGTGATGGCTTGTCGACCAGAGGTCTGTTTACTCAACCCAGCCAAGTGCTCTGGGGTATAAACCCTGCCGGTTCTTCTTATACCCTGTGCCGCAACTGCTTCCCCGAACTTGGCCTTCCTCTTCCTTCTTGCCTCAGTTGTGTAGTCCCATGGTATGGCTTTTGTATGGAATGGTGTTACGGTTTTCATTGCTAGTGGAATGGGCACCCTTGCTTTGGAAGGTAATACAACAACTTCAAATGGTTTAGGTGCCTTTGGGGACCCAAACTCGACCTCGATTGGTGTTGGCATCTTCCCAGAGGATGGTGTTTCAAACTCAAGTGGTATGGACATGTTCACCTCGGCCTCTCCAGAAGGCTGAATCTGGACTACAATCAAATTAAGGGTGACTGTTGGTTTCTTTAGATCGTCGCCTTCAGCGATCAAATCAATTGATACTTTGGGATCTTAATCATCCTCTATTTTAATCATGTGAACACCTCCTCCCTTGTGGTCTGGTAGAGGGTTATTGTGGATATTCGGAGCAGGCTCCTTTGCCACGATGATCTTGCTGTCAATCAAAGCCTGGATCTTATCCTTCAGGGAGCGGCATTCATCAGTGGTATGCCCCTTCATGCCAGAATGGTATGCACATGTTTTATTTAGGTTGACCCGTTGGGAAGGATTTTCAGGGGTTATAGCAGGGATAGGGGTGACATATCCAACAGCTTTGAGCCTTTTGTATAGCTGGTCAATTGGCTCAAGAATGGTGGTATACTGTTTGGGAGGTGTGCGGTCGAAATTTGGTCGGGGTTTAGGGAATCTTTGACGAGGGAGAGGTGATTAATAGTGGGTTTGTTGAGTGTTGTAGGCTTGGTAGACGTGTGCGGGCTGGGAATATCTGGCTGAAGCAGGTTGGTATGTAGGAGGTGGAGGCGACTGATAAGTAGGCGGTGGAGTTTGGTAGGAAGGTGCGGTTGTTTAGAAATTTGGAGTGGGCTGATATGTAAGTGAAGGTATTGGATAAGTTTTGTATTTGACAGGTGATTTGGTTCTCTGTGCAACCATCACGGCGCCTACGTCCTTTTTCTTGGACATACCACCAGACTGTAGAGCCTTATTTGTAGCTTTCAAGGCCTCAAAGTTCGTAACCATACCACTCTTGATACCTTCCTCAATCCTTTCTCCTAGCTTGATGATGTCAGAAAATTTATAGTTCTCAATCAACATTAGTCTTTCATAGTATTGCGGATCCTGAGCCCGGATGAAAAACTTATTCATCTGTTCTTCCCCTAAAGCAGGTCAGACTTTAGCAGCCTCTGATCTCCAAAGAGTGGCATACTCGCGGAATGTTTTTGTGGGTTTCTTCTTTAGATTCTGAATGTAAAACACATCCGGTGCATTTTTCGTACTGAACCTGAATCTATCCATGAAGTCAGACGCCAAACTTACCCAGTTTGACCACTTCTTTGGGTCTTGGCTAATGTACCAAGACAGAGCATCTCCTTTCAGGCTCCTCATGAAAAGCTTCATGCGGATCTTCTTGTCTCTTCCTACTCCGACCAGCTTGTCGTAGTATGTTCTCAAATGAACCCTGGGATCCCCTGTACCATCAAACATTTCGAACTTGGGAGGTTTCTACCCCTCAGATAGTTCGACATCAGGTTGTATGAATAGATCTTCATAGTTTAGCCCCTCAATTCCCTTACTACCTTTGACGCCTTGAATTTCGGTGGTCAACCTTTTAAGCTCTTCGGCCAAATTTCTGATAAGCGAGTCCTTATCATCGGACTCGGGTGTGTCTGAGATGGGTTGGGTGGAGTGTGGCACAGTCTCCATGTAGATGAGAGTGTTATGTTGGGTGTGGTAGTGGTCATTCATGGAGTTCAGGGGTTTCGGGATGAGCAGTGGAGCATTGTCGGTAGTGTGGCAAGTATTGCAGTAGTGGTGAGGAGGAGGTTGCTTTAGGATATTTTGTGGAGGTATGGGGTTCTGAGTATTTGGGAAGGTAACTTCTGGAGTGGTGAGGGAAAATGACAGACTTGCCAAATTTCGGACTTGATCAAGTTCTTCTTGGAACTTCAATAGTTTTGTTCTAGTTTAGAGGCATTTTCTTTGGGGACCAGAGCACCACGAGTGACCTCTACCCATTCGGCTGAGTTGTTTGAATCTTCCATTCTCCTTTTGCTTTTGTATCTGACAGGACTGGGAGGAGGAGTAGGTGGAGGGACCCTGGATCTTGTAAAATATGTTGATGTCGCCAGAGTTCATGAACTAACCTTTGGGGAGGGGAATAATCAAAAACAAAAATAAAATAAAGAAGTAACCAAGTTAGTGAGATTCATGGAAAATTGATGCAATATTTAAACACGTAATGCGGAAATATAAAGCGTGTCCTGATTTGGGAGCCTTGTTGTGCCGAGGTAGGCCTAGCGACAAGTTGATTTGGAGAACTTAGGATTCTAAATGCCTCATTTTATTGATAGAAAATAGACGAATCCCAAAATGATACAAAATAAATAGTAAATGAAAAATCACTAATGGCCATAGGCCTTATTACATTTTAAATAGCAAAAAGATAAAGTCCTATATATTTGGTCCCTGAAGGACCTTCCTCTGGTTCAATGTTCTCGCTGATCAGATCTTCCAGCTCATGTAGGCTTGTAAGTAAGAATTCCTTCGCTAGATGTACTCCTTCGTTTCCCTCAAAGTTCTAGCAGTCAGTGACTCTCTTCCTCACTTTTCCTTCCAATTCCAGCAGACTGTATTCCAGATATTCCAACTTTTCGCGAGCTTTGGGGCTCTCTCTTTCCATAAATTGATGTGATAATTTGATGGAAGACTCCTCCACCAATCTAGCAAGAGTGGGGATGTGCTAGTCACACTGAAATTGGGGACCTCGTGCCTCATTTTTTGCAAAACAAAAGGGTTACACCCTACCCCCACCAGACTCGACTATTTAATATCAACAATTAGCATAAAAGCATTTTAGTTCTCCAAATAAATGCACAGAACATGATAATGTCCGTTTGGGTTTTAGGGAAACCCAGTGGACTTTGGACAAGGCTATCTTAAAAAGTCATTATGTGGACAACATAACTGACTCGGCTACGTTTGACCATGATGCATGCACAATTTAAATAGGAAGGGTTTCAATGGGGTTTTAGACTAGTACCCTTGAGCGGACAACTCAAGCGGGAAAGGCACAGAACTATTGACGGCACCGCTGATCGACTAGTTTTACCGCAAATATGCCTTTGCCGAATTTAGGGGGTGATACTATCGAAAGGGCGCAACCACTCATTATAAGCGTTGCTATGGTATTTTGTTTGGCAAGAGTGGAATATGATATTGAAAACATGCTTGTGCAATAATTAAAACAAGTTGTCATGTATTTGCATGTTCATAAAGTAATAATTACAACAGTTTCTCATAATTTACAACAGTATTGAAGGAAAGCGATAAAGGAAAGCGTTAAGATAAATAAAGGAAAGAATCAAAGAGCTAAGTCAGTTTCGAGGTATAAGAGGGGGAAAAATACTTAAGACATATAAAGAAGCATAAAGGCACAAATATCATGAAATGGTAAAAGCCTTAAAGAATTCCCCAGCAGAGTCGCCATGCTGTCGATGCCCCCTTTTTCTCGCGAAATCGGGTTTATGACATTTGGGAGGACAACTCGCTTCTTTTTGGGAATTAGGTTTGAATTGAAGAGTTGCCACCTAATGATTAAGTGCACTAGGACACTAAGAAGAACTATGATTCAGAAAACCAGAGCCTGGGTAAGGGCTTGAAATTATCCCGAGGGGAAGGTATTAGGCACCCCTCGAGGTCCACTAGTGTGGTTCCCGGCCATACTATAATTATGACTTTAAGTGCAAACAACAAGTAGACAAGCAATAATTGCAAATACGATGGGCTTTTCACATAATGGTTGCAATAAATTGAAATTAACAGAAGTTGAACAAGCTGGAATTTGAGAAAAGCAATTTTGAATTTTTGAATAAAATAAACCAATAAAGGGAAGAGGTTTTCACATAATTGTGGTAAGTAATTGAAATTAAAAGAAGCTGAAGTTTGAGGAAAACAGTTTTTGAAATAAAATGAACAAGTAAAGGGAGGGGGTTCCAAGGTTTATAAATAATATGGATCACTCCACACAACAGCCGGTAACCGCTTATACACGTGGTGTTATAGCGTGGTCATCATATCCATATATACCATTTCCCACCCCGTTAAGGTATTAAAGCATGGAATAGTCTCGTTTCTTTGCATGCTATTACCCGCCCTAATCCTATCAGCCTAGGAGGTATTTGGGACTACTAATCCTAAAGGGAATGGGTGTGAGGTTTTATAGTTTCAAAGGATAAAATTCTAGGGCGACAATCAAAACGCATATGTAAAAAATATGGGGGAGAAACACACAACAGATAGAAAGGGCTCAAACAAACCTCCTTAAAGGAAAAGAGAAGCATATAGTTTAGCATGTCTTTACACGTACTGATTAGGGTCTGTTTAAACTTAAAGTTGTGGCAGACTAATCTATTTATATTTCAGATAAGAAGCCCAAATCAGGCCTGCCTGCTTGTTGTAGTTAACAAAAATCTGATTCAATTTATAAGTTATCACATGGCTTGCCTAAGTGTTAAACGAAAACCTATAGGCATGATATCTATCAGTTTCAGAAAAGAAGTATGCTGATTTAGGAAAAGAAGTCGTCAATTACAGGAGTGTAAATTTTGTGGTCGTTATTATTACTACTGATTTTAGACTTATAAGCGAATAAACGATTCAGATTTAGTTGATAGCTCCTATAGGCATGCTCTCTTGGTGCTATTGATTTTAAAACATTTTACCAATCGAAACAAGAGTGCAAAAGTCCTATAGGCATGGTATCTAAATGTTGTTAGTTACTTAAACCTATAAACAAATTTGCCTTCTGATAGATACAGAAGCAAAACTTCACGAAGTCCTATAGGCATATTATCTATATGATGTGTAGCATTTCAGAGATGACTTATAGACATGGTCTCTATATAATGCAAAAGTTGAAATCAGGATACATGAGTGCATAAATGGAAATATTCCCTATGAACATGATATCTACCCCTTTTGCATGCATGATTGACCCTCCCCTTTTCACTAACAGTCCCAATAGTTATTACAAGTTATTACAACCCAGAATGAATAAGAAAATGTAAAATTACATAAACGAACTAAAATTTTACAACTAAGGAGAGCCTGATTCAGGTTTCTTGCCTGAAGCATGAAGTAAACCAACTCCAAAGATCAAAAGCCAAAGCCTTTCTCATTTGGGATGTGTCAGAGTTCCCTAAGAGCCTCACGGACTCCGGGAAGTGCTCATACCCAAATACATTGCAAGATTGAGTCATAGTGCAGTGTGGAAGAGCCAGCCCTCAAGTGTCCACGTTCAAAGGGAGCTCAAGGTCTCAAGGCAAGGCTCACAGGAGGGGGCAGAACTTAGAAACTAGGAATGAGTGTAAGTGCATAGAGGGAATTTTGAAAGGGGAACAGGGATATGGCAAAGACATGATAGTGGTCATACCCAGCAATTGAAAATGCTGGCACGCCCTACCAGCCCGTTATAACACATTATTTTGGGAGTTAAGATCCCCTAAGGGATCAAGTCCAGAAATGAACAATAACTGGAAGATTTCCATATTCTAAACTACAATTCAAAACACATAGAGGGGGACATGGGTGCAGGGATTCACAACAGAAACAGATGAAAGGAAATTAACATGCTAGTTGACATTTAACTCCACATAAACAGTAAATAGACATGGATATAAAGTTGTAAGTAAACACGTTGGGATGATGCTGAAACCAAAAGTAGGACATACCACTCTCAAGGAAATAAGAGAAGGAAGTAGTAGCCTTCTAAAGCCAAAGTGCAAGCAAGTAGTCAGAACACTATGATTTAGAAGAGAACTGTGAGATTGTTAGTGTCTCAAGTGTGTAATGTGTGTAAAAAGTGTTGAATTGAAAGTTGTTTGATCGTATTGACCGTGTGTAATGTGTTAAAGAAGGTCATGTATTTATGCTGTAAAAAGCAAGCAGAAAATAGGTAAGAAAATAGTTTGAAAATCAATTTCACAAGGTTTCCCTTTAATTAAGGGATTCTGATTTCAAACGGGTAAAAATAATTAAGGAATGAGATTGATCAAAAACATTTCCAAAGCAGTACAAGAAGGGTAAATACATAGAGATTTATTTAAGGAAAAAGTCTGGTAGCACAAGGTTTGTGCAAATAAGGAAAGGAAATCAGTTAACAGCCAGTAAATCACAAGGTCTAAATTTGGTATGGATGAATCCAGTCAGAAAAGGTGAAGAAAGGTTTTACTTAAGGAAAATCGGTAACAATCAATCAAACCTAAAAAAAATTTTGAATCAATCATAAGTTGGAAAACCTTTTCGAAAGAAAGAATCCATCACACATATAAAAGCATACAGCCACGCTTAAGCATGAAAAACTATCATGATAAATAGTGAAAGGATCTAGCATAGAAGAATTTAAAAGTCCAAAGCCGTAAACAAAGAAATTCAAACTTAGCTCATAGACTGAGAATAAGTCTAAAAGAGTCAAGGGTTCCAAATAGAACCCCAGTTCAAACAACTGACCAAACCTTGTCAAAAACCCCCAAATTCTAGGGTTTCCACTTCGAATCAGATACAGAGACGAGGAGGCAAGTAATTGAAACAGGCTCAGAGATCTCTTTCAGAGACTCATGAGAAAACAAACAGATACCATAGCAAGTTCGAAACAATAGAGTGAAGAAACTTATTTGAAGCATAGTGAGAGTTGAAGGAACATGTTTAAGAAAAACCTGGGATTTAAACAAGTTCAGAAGAGGAAAGAGATAGTATAACACTTAAGAAAACAGTAGAAGAAACATGTTTAAAGAGAACTCAAACAAGGTCCAGTAGAAGCAAAAAATGAACTAAAAACTTAATAGAAAATACAGTAGAGGAACACAAGGATATAGGAAAATTCTAGCAAAAGAACACATAGGGAACCATAGCAAGATAAACATGTGAGAGCATGGTATAGAAACGCAGTAGGAAGATGAAATATAGAAAGCACAGAAGAACACGTATAGTAGTAAGAAAGCATAAGAAAGCAGCAGAAGCATATGCGTGGTAAAAGGACATAAACATATAAGCACAGTGGCGAAAACTACACACAGAGAAAGAGAAAGAAAAGTCGGAGAAACATTTTAAACTTTTCAGAAACCCTAAATCGGAAAGAGGTAATTTTTGAAAGAAAAATTGGGGAAAATGTTTAAAGACTCAAGTATAGCACACATGTAGAACAGATCTAAGAAAACCATCAGAGAAAACCTTGAATAGCTAGGGTTTCAGAGGAACCCTAAAACGAGAAAGGCTTGGAAAAAGTCCGATCTGAGTCGGATAAGTCTGAGATAGGCTCAAAATGCTTGGATACGCCGGACCAAGGCCGGAGAGGTCATAGAACCTTGAATCGGAGAAGATCTAAACAGACACCATCGAGGTCAGACCTCGAGACTTCGAACATCAAGTGTTTAATAGCAGAGAGAGATGGGTTTAGGCCATCCATAGCTGGAGAGTCCATGGATTCCGGTGAGGTTGTGGTTAAAGATGGTGAGAGAGGCTAGGGTTTCAAGAACCTTTGAGAGAGTTGGAGAGATGAAGGGGTTTCAAGGCGGCGTCTCTGGAGGGAAATGAATTAGGGTTGGGGTTTGGGTGAATTAAAATGGTAAGGGGAAATCGTGGTCGTTGATCAGATTGATCAATGACCTGGATTAAAGGGGGTTTTGGTCGGGTAGTTTTAAATGGGTTAAAGGTGGGGTTAAATGAAATTGGGCTGGTCTAAAATTGGGTTCGAAATTGGGTCAATTAGGGGAACCAATTTTGGCTATAATTGAAATAAAATGAGGTCAGATTTTAAATAGCCAGTTTTTCCTTTTTATTTTATAAAAATAGTGAAAATAATTTTGAAAAAAAATTAAAGGTACTAAGTCAATTAATAATATTTAAATATTAATTTAAAAATATTGGATCCAATTTCATAATTATAAAATGCTATCAATTCTTAAAATACGCTAAAATTGCAATTATATACAATTTAGCTTTTAAAATAACAAATAAATTTGTAAAAATATATAAAACTTACCCTAGATATATTTTTATATGAGAATAAAATAAATTATTCACCAAAATAATAATTTTAGGAATAATTGTTGATTTTTGTACTGCTAAAATAGGCAATAGATTGATTTAAAAATCCTTTAAGAATTAGGAAGAAAATACTAAATGCTTGGGCATACTTATATATGCTATTTTGAAAGTATTGGCATGTAAAAAATACATAAGAAAAAATTGAGTATCAACAATAGGTAGTCAAAAAGGTGTAAAAATAGACATGCGAGCAAATGAGATTATTTATGTCCTATAGGCATGTTATCTATCAACACACATCTAAGTTGATCATGTTGAACACATTAAAGATATCCTATATGTAGGATTTCTACCCTTTTTATGCAACCATTAGAATAGACCAATTTTCCCAATTTTTACTAATATCCCAACTATTATTACAGAATTATTACAGGACCAGTAATGAAATAAATTACAAAGTGATAGAAATAACTATAGTGGGCCTAAGACAGGCCCAAAGTATACCCAACTCATCAAGGCCTTCAATTTCGTGTCCATACAGGTTTCACCACAACCCAGAAAACCTCAAGAGCATTCGAACCAAACCCAGTAGCTATAGTTAATCAAATGATCTAGAAAACAGTCATTCACACAAGCCAATTAGCTCATTCAGTAGGTATAGAAAGGGACATAGTTGAGTAACTAGGACAAGGTGGCCAAAGAACCTTAGGCCCTAGTGTGTCACAGGTCACAAGGGTCTCAAAGTGGACCCCGAGCAGTGCTCACACTAGGGAGGTTACTAGAGAAGTTTTTTTGGGAGGGGGGGGGCAAGACTTTCAGCCGGCCAAGAATTAGAGACTCAGAACAGGTAACAACCAATAAAAATAGTAATAAGGTAATAAGGTTTGGAAAAGCATTTGCAAACACTACAAAATGATCACATAATGAACATGTCAACACGTAGGGTGCATGAATTCATGAAAACAAATTGATACGGCCAATTCTCCCTTAACACATTAGGGCAGAGGATATATTGATAAGAAACAATTAGCCTGAATCTTATAGGATTACGAAGTTAATAGGCAAGGAGCATTAGGCTAGTAAGACAAAAGTTGTCACTGATGCAACCAATTTAAAACCTAAAAGATCAAACTATTCTAACCACAGGGATCAAATAGTATAACTTATACTAATGAAGCGAGCGGAATCATAATTTAGGCAAAACTAGTCTGTTCCACTTAATTGCTAGGGGTACAGAATTGGGTATGGCAAGAACATGGTGAGTGACAAAATATAGTCATAGGAGCACACTACACACTTGGGGAGAAGGTTCTAACAAGCATACTAATAACATCAATTAGTCACTAGAAATTCAGAATCGGGCAGGAAACATGGATTATGCCATATAATAAAGGCAAAACACTCAAATTATCAATAAAATTAGGCTAAACATGCTTCGAATTGTCCAAATTGCCTAAGTTAGATACAAACACACTTTCAAGACTAAAGTTTATGCGTGAAACAATGCTGGAGAAGTTCATGTATAGGTAGAGTTACACATGAAGAAATTCAAGGAATCATATGCAATTTCAGAGAACACAGATATGCTAATTGGCACATAATGGAATAAACATTGCGAAGGTTGAAAATTTACCAGTTATTGCTCAACAAACAAGAAAAAAATAGAAATCAGGACCCAGAATCTCAGATGCGTCAAGTTCCCAAGGGCTTCAAGAACCTAGGCAGTGCTCACACCTAAGAAAGGTCGGCAAGTAGGAAACTTGATGGCATTGGATTTCAGCCGGACAAGAACCAAACAGATCAAAATAACAAGTGAACACAGAGTAAAAGCTCCAATATTTTCAGTGAGAATTAGCGATTGAAGTCTGGTCCAGAAGGGAATGGGGGAGGGGTTTATATAATAATAAGAATCAAATAATAACAGAGTGATTTAAGCAACAAACAAGGAAAATAATACACAAACAGGTCTTAAAAAATCAACTTAAGATATCTTTAAACCCTAGTTTTGTCAGGGAAAGTAAAATATCAACAGATATAAACAAAAAATGGACTCACAGTAGAATAGGACAAATATAGACAAAATAACATTAAACAATCAGAGATTTGAACCAATTTTGGTTCGATTTTGAAGAGATTTGTAGACCCTAATTTTTGGGAAAGTAAATATCAATAGAATATAAACAAAATCGGACTCACAATAGCATAGGATGAATATAGACAGAATAACACAAAAAAATTAGAGATTTGAACCGATTTGGTTTGATTTTGAAGAGATCTACTTGCCATGTTTAGGCAAGCACTATAAGAGAATAGCCAGTATCAGAAAGGGGTCGAGTATGGTAAGAAATGAATATCAAATCCCATATTTGGTGGGATTAGGAGAAGAATTTTAGGGGCAACGACTTTAGGGTTCTTCAGAGAGGGAGGGGAGGTTGAGAGGATATGAGGGCGGCGGGTTATGGGATTATGAGCTAGGGTTTATGGGTTAGGTAATTAAAGGGAGAGATTAGATATGGGCCGTTGATCTCACAGATTAATGGACACAATTAAAAGGGGGTCAGGTCGGGTTAATTCGAATGGGTTGCGATCGGGTTTTGGGTTAAAGGGGTTATTGTTTTGAGTTGGGGTTATTGGGCTAGTGTGTTGGTCCGAAAATGTTTAAGATTGGGTCTAGTTTTTAAATATCAGTTATTTTATCAATAATTAATTTATAAAACAGATTAAATAAAAAAAATATTATTTATGCACTAAATTAATTGAAAAGAATAACTTGACGTTATAAATATATAAAAATTGGCATAAATAATATAATTATACATGAATATAGGCTATTATTACGAAAATGTGCAATTAGCCTAAAAATACAAAATGTATTTGTGAAGAAATGAAGTAAAATATTTGAAAACATGCATGGTGGTGTAAATAATAAGTTTGGATGATTAAAAAAATCATAAAACAATTTGAAGAATAATTATTGAATATTTATACAATAAAAATGCAAAAAAGGAATAAGGCTTCTAAAAATCATGGAAAATTATGTAAAATACTTGTATAGGTTTCTAAACTAAATGATGATGCAAATATACTATTTCGAAAGTATATATATACAATTTAAAAATATGAGGAAAAAATTGGGTATCAACAACTGCTCCTCTTTACCCGAGAATATTGAAAGAGTTGTCGGGTAAAGAAATGATGACCGATTTTGGCCGAATGGGATGATTTTAAAAATAGATGCTGAACTCCAATTTCTGAGTTGCCTGCATATCCTCGGTGTTACAAGAATCAGGCTGTGTGTAGTTCTTGATCCAACGGTGAAAGAAATCTATGAAGTTGTTATAAGAATGGTCGTATGTTTTGGAAAAGGTTCTTTTGGGTAGGACATTATCAGATGAATTTATAAGA
>MU670553.1:4221-39370 GCA_026770625.1 Nicotiana glauca
GTTCGCGACTGTAATACAGAGTCAAACCCTTTCCTTGATTCGGGATTCAAACCGGTGACTTGGGACACCATAAATCTCCCAAGTGGCGACTCTGAATCTTTTAATAAAAGAATCCCGTCTCAATCGTCCTTTAATTGGAAAAACTCTTTTTGTGTTTATATCCCTTTCGCCGGGGTGTAAGCACTGCAAAAAAGAGGTGTGACAGTTCGACTTAGGTCCCTCAAGAGACCCGTCGAGAGGTGTCCGTCTTCGGGCCAAGTTGAAGTTAACTAACATAAACCAAAATAACCAAACAAACAGCAACACCAAACAAATTTATACAATTGTACAACAACAACCATCCCCCACCCCATACTTAAAGATTTGGCATGTCCCCATGTCAAAGAATTTAAAGCAGAGTAAGGTAAGGGGACTTCCCTGGTGTTCAGTCCTGATCAGAGACGATGCTAGGATCGAGGTGAAACGCTCGTCCTAGCGCCGGAGCCAGCCCATGAACTTTTTTTTTGACCCAGCATGTTGAGCAGTCAAATTTTCAACTCTAGTACCCAAGTCAGTGATCAAAGTGCGTAGGCCAGCCATTTCTTGCTTCAGGGCTGTCTTGCAGGTACATTGGCAGGCCTATGATGGGCCCCCTCATCAGCACTCGACTTTGGTGGGGCGGCAGTTTCCTCAGCATCCTCATCATCATCATTATCATCATGAACCACCACTTCCGACTCTCTCCGAACTGTGATTTTGCTAGCCCCGAATGGGGCTTTCAATTGCAACTTCCCATCTGCTATGGGATTTTCAGGAACTCGTGCAGCAAGGCACAACTTGGTGACCAGAGAGGGGAAGTAAAACCCTTTGAATACTTCCGAGGAGCGAATGAACATTTCATCATGAAGGAGCTTGGCTACATCAAAATCATGGTGGGTCATAAAACAGTAAATAGTCGCTGCTCTTGGCCCGTTTACATCTATAGTGTTGCTGATTGTGAGCCAACACTTAACTTCCCAAGTGAGAGATTGGGAGTTTATTGTAATTATGTGTTTTATCCATATTAGCTCCCGGTCAGCCACACAGATTGTTTCAAGAATTGGTGCCCACCAGATAGTTTGGCGGTGATAAGCATGGTACTAATCCATCCCTCCAGTGAATACCGACAGCCTGTACACTCGGCTGATGGCCTCAAGAGGCGCATTCACCCAGGAGTTTTGTACTGTGACCACCCTATCAATATGCTCCGGGTAGTTCACGTAAAACTCCCTTACTAGAAGTACATTTGCCTCTTCCGGTTCATCAAAGAAGATGTCCAGCTGACACCTCCTCAACTCTTCAAAAATACTTAGGCATTCCGCTTGCAAGGCATGCCTGTCAATGTTTACTTCAGGTAACAATTTCTTGGATGCCTTGCCGTTAAACCTATTATGAGCTGCTTTGGAAACAAACCTAGTGTGGTTAAACTGTTCCGCACTAGCCTGACCCCGAGCTCTAGACGAACCTCCAGGTCCACTAGCGGAGGAACCTGTGGTACGTCTCTTCCTGGACTGATGCATTGTACCTGACAAAATAGAGGCTCCTATTAGTGAGGGTTTAAGTTGTGAGAAACCTGGGTGGTTACTCAGACTTCACCACCACCATGGTCATATTAGCCATTACAGCTCCATTGGGGCAATTTTACAAACACATTGTGAGCATGGTCTCTAATCTAACACATCGATCTCTATGGAAGCATAAACTCTCACCCCATATCAACCATTCTCATTTCACCACTCCACCCCACCATAATTAACTTTACACAACAATACACACTCTTCTCTAAAATATTTTACATATAACCCACTAAAAAGAAGAAAAGAAAACCAAAAAAATCTAATTATAAATATTACAACAATTCAAACATGAAAATTGCAAATAGAGAATTACAAGAAGGGAGATGGAAAGCTTGGCATACCTGGGTCTTGTAGAAGTTGAGAGTGATGGAAGAAGGGAAAGAGGGAGGCGGAAGTGTGTGTGGGTAGGTGGGAGAGAAGTGGGTTAGTGATAGATGGAGAGAAGAAGAAAAAGAAAGAGAGAGATGTTGGGTTAAGGCTTGTAGAGCGAGAGAATAATGGGAAAACTGAGGGTGGGGCGGGTGGGTTTTTAATTTTATTGGGGGGGTGTTAGAAGAAAAAAGAAAAGAAAATAAGGAATAACAAAAAAAAGCCTAAGTACAACTTAACTGGGCAATAGACCGGTCGCATTTTGCCGCGGTCGACCGCGGTGAATAAGGGGGGAGCGAAACAGAATGTTCGTGAATCACCACGGTCACACCGCGGTTGCGGTAGATCGAGCAATCCCAAGCAGAATACTTTATTTATTGTGGTCACGGTCACGGGGGGAGGGGGCGTTATAAGAATGTTAGTTTCCTACACATCTGGTACAACATCAAACAAAAGAAATCATGGGTTGCCTCCCACGCAGCACTTGATTTAACATCGCGACACGACTCAGATGAGCGCATTTAAGGGTAGCTCGACCTATGGTTCAGTCAGATGGATCACTGACACTTCCTTGGGTTCATCCATGCCCACATATGGTTTCAATCTTTGCCCATTGACTCTAAATGTGTGGGAATCTTTTTCTGAGGCAATGTCTATGGCACCTGAAGGGAACACTTCGACCACCCAAAATGGTCCAGACCATCATGACTTAAGTTTACCCGAAAATAGCCTTAATCTTGAGTTATACAACAACACCATGTCTCCGAAATTGAAATTTCACTCAACAATGTTCTTGTCGTGCAACCTCTTCATTCTCTCCTTATATAACCTCGTTTTCTCAAAAGCAAGAAATTGGAACTCGTCTAGCTCATGCAATTCTATGACTCTATTATTCCCGCAACCTCAATGTCGAAATTTAGCTGTTTCATTGCCCACCAAGCTCTATGTTCTAGTTCCCCTAGCAAGTGACAGGCCTTCCTAAACACCATCTTGTATGGTGACATACCAATTGGTGTTTTGAAGGTTCTGTAGGCCCAGAGTGCATCATCTAGCTTTTTCGCCCAATCAGTTCTTGTGGCATTCACCATCTTGGTTAGCACACTTTTTATTTCTCTATTCGACACTTCGACCTCCACTAGTCTAAGGATGATATGGGGTTGCCACCTTGTGGTGCATATCATACTTTGCTAGCAATTTCTCGAAGGCTCGATTGCAGAAGTGAGTGCCTCCATCACCGAGAATAGCTCTCGGGGTCCCGAAATGGGTGAATATATTCTTCTTCAAAAATCCCACCACTACTCTTGCATCATTGGTGGGGCGTGCTACATCTTCCACCCATTTGGACACGTAATCTACAACAACAAGTATGTACTTATTTCTAAAGGAGTTGACAAAGGGGCCCATGAAGTCTATCCCCCATACATCGAACACTTCAACCTCTTGAATTGGGTTCATGGGCATCTCATGGCGACGGAAAATGTTCCCGGTTCGCTGACATTCATCACAGACCTTCACCCGTTGATGTGCATCCTTAAATACTGTTGGCCAGTGAACCCGGCTTCTAGAACTTTTGCTGCCATCCTGACTCTTCAAAAATGTCCGCCATATGCCGATGTGTGACATGCTTGCAAAATAGAAGATTGTTCTATCTCGGGGAAACACCTCTGGATCATATTGTCAACAGATATTCTAAACACATAAGGTTCATCCCAGTAATACATGCGGCAATCACGATAAAACCTTTTCTTTTGCACAGAGAAAAGGTCATAGGGAACTATACCGCTTTCTAGATAATTTGCAAAGTTTGCATACCATGGCACTTCCTCAAGGCTTGTGGTGAGTAGCTTCTCGTCTGGAAAAGTTTCCAGAATATCCTCTACCTAAACTAAGTTTTCAGCTCCTTCAAGTCGCGATAGATGATCAGTAACCTGGTTTTTTGTGCCCTTATGGTCACGAATCTCCAGGTCGAACTCTTGCAGTAACAACACCCAATAAATTAGGTGCAGTTTGGACTCCTTATTTTCAATCAAGTACCTGAGAGCAGCATGATCAGCATATACAATTACCTTAGAGCTGATCAGGTATGATCTGAACTTATCAAATGTGAACACCACGGCCAACATTTCCTTTTCAGTCACAGTGTAGTGCAGTTGAGCTCCACTCAAAGTTGTACTGGCATAGTAAATTGGGTGCATATTTTGTCTTTTCACTGTCCTAGCACTGCCCCACTGCATAGTCACTGGTGTCACACATGAGTTCGAATGGTTGCTCCCAATCAGGGGCAATAATAATGGGTGTTGTGACTAGCCTTTTTTTCAACTCCTCAAATGCTACCCTGTAATCATCAGAAAATATAAAAGGGTGATCTTTTTCTAACAACTTACAGAGAGGGTTGGCAATTTTTGAAAAGTCTTTGATGAATCTCCGATAGAAACTGGCATACCCGAGGAAGCTCCTAATTGCCTTGACTGATGTGGGGGGTGGCAACTTTTCTATCATATCAACTTTAGCACGATCCACCTCAATTCCCTTGCTTGATACCCGGTGTCCCAAGACTATACCCTCTTGTACCATGAAATGGAACTTTTCCCAATTAAGTACAAGGTTAGTCTAGATACATCTTTTCAACACTCGGGTCAGGTTTGTAAGGCACTCATCGAATGAGTTTCCTACCACTGAGAAATCATCCAAGAACACCTCCATTATATCTTCAACCACGTCGGTGAATATGGCCATCATGAACCTTTGGAATGTGGCTGGTGCATTGTATAGGCCAAAAGGCATCCTCCGTAAGGCATAAATCCCGTAAGGACATGTGAACGAGGTCTTCTCTATGTCCTCTTGTGCAATGGAGATTTGGTTGTACCCTGAGTACCCATCCAGAAAATAGAAGTGGGACCTCCCTACCAGTCTGTCAAGCATCTGATCAATGAAGGGAAGTGGAAAGTGGTCTTTCCGGGTGGCCAGATTCAATTTTCGATAATCCATACAAATTCTCTACCCGGTGACGATTATTGTTAGAGATCAGCTCATTGTTATCATTTTTTACTACAGTCATACCACCATTTTTAGGAACACATTGCACCGGGCTAACCCATTTACTGTCAAAGATGGGGAAAATGATTCCCGCATCCAACCATTTAATAACCTCCTTCTTTACCACTTCCTTCATGTTGGGTTCCGCCTTCTTTGGTGCTCCCTGGAAGGTCTGTGCCCCTCTTCCAGTAGAATTTTATGCATACAGTATGCCGGGCCGATCCCCTTGATGACTTCCATAGTCCACCCGATAGCAGTCTTGTAATCCATAAGTACCTACAAAAGCTATTGTGCCTGCACATCTAACAAACTGGATACGATAATAAAAGGTAAATGGAGTTAGGTCCTAAGAATGCATTCCTAAGATGGGCTGGCAGTGGCTTCAACTCCAGCTTTTATGGTTCTTCTATGGATGGCTTGGCTGGAGGAGTTTCTCTTTTTTCTAAGTGCAGGGGCTCGAATTCAAGTGTTCTCTCCCAAAACCCTCTGCCCTCTAGAGCCAACACCCATTCTGCCAATTTTTCCCTATTCACCTCATCTAAATTCACAAGACATGCAGCAAGAGGATCTTCTATAGTCAATGTCTCATCATCCTCTTCCACGATTACATCCACGACATCAATAAGAGAAAAATTGGCGAATTGACTTGGTTGCCTCATAGATTTCTGCACGTTGAATGTTATCTCCTCATTATTCAACCTCATCTTGAGCTCACCAGTTTCACAATCAATGAGGGATCACCCTGTGGCCAAGAACGGCCTTCCCAAAATTATGGAAATTTCTTCATCTACCTTACAATATAGAATCACAAAATTTGCAGGGAACACAATTTTCCCTACCTATATCAACACGTCATCCAAAATACCAGAGGTTCTTTTTCACAGTTCTATCAGCCAGCTGCAACAACATAGACGTGGGTCTAGCTCTTCCAATCCCCAACCTCTTATAGATCGCCAGGGGCATAAGATTTATGCTAGTCCCCAAATCACAGAGTGCCTTGGCAAAGGCAAAGTTACCAATGGTGTAGGGAATTGTGAAGTCTAGCAACCCCATCTTTCTGTCTCCTACCATGTTACTGCTAAGGAGGATGATAACCTTGTTGCTGAGTTTGGTTGTTGTATCCATGTGGCCTTTGGTAGGGAACCACATTATTGTGAGGTTGCATGGCTCCCATATTTCCATTGTCGTGATGTGGCTGGACTCGCTTGTATCGCTGATTATGTTGGCCCCAATTCTGACCACCCTGTCTCTAGCCCCATAATTAGACACATAATTCATGTCCTCAAGGTGATAATGATGATCACTTTCTGCATTCCATTGGCTACCAATTGCCTGACTAAAGCAAGATATGCATAAGCCTTCATTGGTTGTATCTGCAATATGCACATGCTGCTTCTGCCCTGACTCATCCACCTTTTTGGTGAGTATACTCATTTGTGTCATTAAGGTGGCCATATTTTCCGCAAAAGTGTTGGATGGATCTAAGAACACTGAGTAAACTACTGGAGTGATAGGTGATTCCTGGTTGTCCACCCCGAATTCTATGTCATCTTGTCAAGTAGGATCTAGATTTCTCTCAATGATTTGCTCAAGAATGCTCCACCAGCTGAAATATCAATATTAGCCTTCACGCTATCTGTCAGACCTATGTAAAATCGCTGCCCCAACATCTGCTCTAGAATACCATGGTGCGGACATATAACCAACATCCCTTGTTCCCATGTTTCTTGCAGTGTTTCCATTGGTTTCTGTTTGAAGCTCAAAATTTTATCAATTTGCTGACCAGTATTTTTGGGTGGATAAAACTTATTCACAAATTGCTTGACTAACTCCTCCCAAGTCGTGATGGAATTAATGGGGAGTGAATTTAGCCAAGTTTGGACAGCTGCTGTCACTGACAATGGAAACAACAACAACAACTTTATTACTTCTTGAGTTACGTTGGGCTGCCTTTGAGTTACAGACTAACAGGAAATTCTTTAAGTGTTGCTGAGGATCTTCAATGTATGACCCCGAAAATAGTCCCTTGTTTTGCAACAAGTGCAACATGTTATTTGTAATTTGAAAAGATTTGGCCTTTATCTGGGGGACTAATATCACTGTGGCCAAATTCTCTACTGTAGGTTGTGCCCAGTCATACAGAGGAGCCTCTGGCACAAGAGGCGCCACTACTGGCGTAGCCGGGTCTACCTCGCGATCCCCCTTGTCTGGTTTAAGTTGTTCAGTTGATTGTTTTTCCGGTTGGCCCGATTCAAGGCCTTGAAAACTTTTTCGGGATTTGATAAGGCTTCAAATACTTCACCAGTTCTCGATGAGTTTCTAGGTATACACCTGTACAACCAAGTTAACAAACGTTAAACTTTCAATGTATGGATTGAAAATAAAGAAAACTAACAATACTAAGAATTTTTGTATTTCTTTCAACTGTAATTGATAACACCGTTAACTCCCCAGCAGCGTCGCCAAAATTTGATCACGCCCAACTATGCCTTATAAAAAAGGACAAGCGATCATTGCAAATATAATCCAAGTATTTAGCCAGAGTCGAATCCTACAGGGAATTAACCTACCAATTACTTTTGTCAGACTCACTAAATTCTCCGTAAACAACTTCCCAGATATTTTGAATAACAATTGGTGATATTTCTACTAACTATAACTAAATGAAATAAAATAAACTAAAAGCTAACTATTACTGAGTTGTAACAAATAAGAGAAGGATCTAAGGTTGTGATTTTTCCTATTGATAGAATCCCTTCCTGTTATGTTTCCGCATAGATTTACCTAATCGTCTTTATCGATCATGAGCACTCTTACTACCGTAAATCTCTCCCAAGTAATTACGACAATTTACTAGACACACTCTCCCGAGTTACGCTAGCTGGATTTTATTACAACTCACTTAGATCGCACCCAAAGTTTCTTTATCCCTAATCCCACATTTAAACCCTCGGTTATTGATTCCTCATATACTTTGGGGATTGTGTTGTTCAACGACTACCTAAATATGCACTCTCTCACAAGTAATACATATTAAATAGGCGCAGCTAATTGAGGATCCTATTAATTAACTCAATAAGAATGTAGTCGAACAAATAGAAATTAAACTGGGCAAACTATATTAATACCACAAGAAGTTCATCCCTCAACGGGTTACATCAAAACCCTAGACTAAATAATTAGCTACGCATATCCAAACAAGATAAAACCATAAAATTATTCATAATTAGCAAATAATGATAACAAGAAGAAGATTGAAAAACTCTAATGGTGTCTGATCTTCTCACACTTGTTCTTGCCTCCAATTCAGTCCAAAAACAAGCTTAACCTTTTCTTAGGCCAGTTTCTTGAGTTTATATAGGGTTAGGATAAGTTTTCTATGATTTACACTTAAGTCCCTAAGTTTCTGGGCAATTACAAAGTAGACCGTGACCGCAGCAGAACACGGCACGACCGCGGTGAAATGCATCAGTTCTGCCTCACTCGTTTGGCCTACCACATTCTGGCCGCAGTCTACCCCGTTCTACCCGTAGTCAACCGCGGTCGCGGTGGCCTCTTGTCCAATCATCCTTTGCTTCTTTCTTGATTATTTTCATTTGGGTTCTTCTTGATTGGCCTTATATCCACATTATTGACTCCAAAATACTCCATAGTCTCTTTCTAACTTGGATTAGTTCATGCAAAGCAAAAGAACACTAATTAAAGGATTTTGTTATCATTTTGCGTTTAAAACAACAGTAAAGTATGGTTCATTTAGAGTGTAAATAGCGTCTATATAGCCTACTATCATTTATGCTAATTTGAGCCGAGGTTCTATTGGAAACAACCTCTCTATCCTCATAAGGTAGAGGTAAGGTCTGTGTACACACTATTCTCCCTAGACCCCACAATGTGAGATAATACTAGGTATGTTATTATTATTGTTTACAGGGGCGTACGTGAGATTTTTGTAAGCAGTATCGAAATTTGTAGAAGAAAGGAAATATTAATTTTAATTATCCTACTTCTAGACAAAAATAACATTAGTCTGCTAGGTTTGTTGAGTTTTAAGTTAGAAAAGGTCCTCAGTTCAATTCTACTTCATCATATTTTTGAACCACAGAGGCTCTCAATATGCTCGTCGAGGTTTGAACCTCTAACTCTTGGAGCAAAATCAAGCACGTAACATAGAGACAAGTATGGGATAAAATTCGAACGAGGAAATTTGGTATGAAGATGCGATTATCACAACGATTATAACTCGGTGTAGGGGGCTTTCCCGAGGTCGAGCAGTGATTAACTAGAATGAAACATCACATGGCGCATCTGAGCCGAAGTCGAGTTATGGGAATGAAGTAACGGCTAGTATAAGTTTGGAACTTTTAAAAGGAATATTCCCTCTATTGTACTTTTAGGGTTATTTAGGAATATACCCCAAGTATATATAGAGGAAGAGAGAGAAGTGAGGGATACATTTTTGGGAGATAAGAACACAATTGTAAGATAAGCACCCAAGAACAATACAAGGAACCACTTTCAGTAGAGATTTGACTTTTTGTGAATTATTCTATTGTCATTTCCATTAAATCCAAGAAAGTGTGCAATATTCTCTAATGCTCACGTCATTCAACATTATCAGGGAAAAGAATCTTTCACCCTCCTTAATATTGGGTGAATCTTCCCCTCTATTTACATTTAATTGCCATTTAATATAGTTATTATTTATCATTGCTCTTTCACTCACTCTTAACTACATCATTTAATACCTATTGAATGAGATTGGTTTGAAGACACTCTCACGTCACTCGTATAAATACGTCCAGATCTAGAGTTCATTACGTTTAACTAGGATTTATCCATCATTCTCTTGTTTAATGAGTTTAACAAAAGGTTTCATACTTTTTTATCAAACAATTTGCCTCCGTCTGTAGAGATTTTCTAGTTAAAATTTTAGTATCCTCTAGATCTATAACGTAAAACACGCAACACTTCTTTGTTCACACAAAGCTAACATGGTAGGTAATAGAGAGGAAAAGATAAAAGCAATAGTTGGCCTCACTGCTAATCTTCTCCACACCATCAACGAAAATGATGAAATGGAGGCGAGGACATAATACCCGATGCATCTCCTCGATGAGATGGCTCACCTCTTCCCCTGGAAGCATCACAACATTACATGGTAAAGAGGCCTCTACATCCACAACGGAAGATACACCACCTACATTGAATAAACTGCTCGAGGCGTGGTTGATAAACGCACTGACCAGTATTCTCGGCAAACCCGCTTAGAGGCCGAATAGAAAAGGCACAGAAGTTTGCGTTGCATCAACGCCAAACGAACAACACGCCCCCATTATAACAGGTATTACTCACAATGTTAGTGATGCCTGCAACAACACCCTCACGACCATTTTGAGGAAAATGTGGGATATGAAGAACGAGAACAAAATGATCTGCAACCAAATGAAAGAGCATCAAGAAAGGGTAGAGAAATTATCGAGTGCACCAAAGCTTATGCCAAAACGGGACTCCGGCCGATTCGTGGAACAGTCATACAGTGATGAGGTGGCGCCACATGCTATACCCAAAACCTTTAAAATTCCACCGTATTTGAAAATATATGACGGTACGACGGACCTTGAGGATCACATGACCCACTATGTCACTACAGTGAAAGGCAACAGCCTTGCCAAAGAACAAGTGTCATCCATATTGCTAATTTTTTTTAGCAAAACCCTCAAGGGGGGGGGGGGATGACTTGGTATTTACAGTTTCCCACACGCTCGATTGAAATATTCGAGGAAATGGCCGATAAGTTTATAACAGCCCACGCCGGAGCTAAAAAGGCAGCGGTGAGAGTAAATGACATATTCGCCATCAAACAATCACCCGGAGAGGGACTCAGCCACTCAGGGATTTCGTCGCTCGATATAACCGAGTAAGGGTGACCATGCCAAACGTAACTGAAGGAATGGCTATGGCAATCTTTTAGAACGGGCTGAACATAAGCGGCTCGAGGGCGACCAAAATGCTCCTAAGCCACCTTATGAAATATCCTCCTACCACTTGGGACAAAATACATAATGTTTACTGCACCGAAGTTCGAGCCAGTAAGGATGATATGAATGGGTAGGTTCAGCGGTTAACTTCAGTACAAGCCATGCCTCGAAGGGACTGGAGAAGCGAAAACAAGAGAGATCAAGCAGGACCTCGACCCGTTCGGGAAAGGCATAAGCCTTACAATTGAGGTATTCTCATGTCGCCTCCCCGCTATAACGAAGGCCCGTCCAAGTAACGAGTAGGGACTCACCGAGGAGAGAGAGGTATGCCCTCTTTACTATCTGCTCACAATTTTTATGTTTCCCTCTCAGAACTAGTTTACGCACTGGAGAAGTTCGGCCCAAAAGTAAAGTGGTTGCAAAATATAAGATCCGACCCAAGCATAAGAAAGTCGAACGCCCTCTGCAAATTCCACCAAGAGCGGGGTCATAAAACCGAGGACTGTATCGTCTTAAGATAAGAGGTCGTGAACATGATTCACAGGGGCACCTAAAAGAGTTCATGAGCAACCGAGGGAGAGCTAACTTCACCCATGGGCGTGAACAGCACCAAGGACTACCCAAACTTCCATCCCTGGCTCTAGCCATTCAAATGATCATCGGAGGGGGCGACGACGCAACGATCAAAAGCGTAAAATTCACCACCACCTAAAACTCAAACGGTCGATCACTCATGAACGATATGACGATCTCGAAGAAAGTATCATCTTCAGTAAGTTAGATACCCATGGTTTGGTTTTTCCTCACTATGATGCCCTTGTAATTACTTTACGCATCTTTGATATTGATGTAAAACACACTATGGTCGATGATGGGAGCAGCTCCATCCTCGCATTCTTACCCAAATGAAGCTTGAGGATAGGATAGTGCCACGCTAAATCATACTAACTGGTTTTAACAATACAATTGAGCAAAAATCTAGAGAGATCACATTGCCCGTATTGGCCGGCGGTGTTACTTAGTAAACCACGTTCCACCTTATAGATCAAGACATGGCATACAATACCATCATAGGTCGACCTTGGATCTACGCCATGAGATCTATCCCCTCCAGCTGGTACCAAATCATCACATTTCCCACCCCTTGGGGGGTATTCAACATCCGAGGAGAACAACGCATCGCTCGAAAATGCTACCGCATCTCCCAAGACTGCATGCACACCCAACAGTTAAAAGTAAAGCCAAATAAGCATAGCAATCAACAGGGTCGAGGTCAAGCGAGGGCGAGAAAGATGTGATCAAAGATCCCAAAGTCGTAGAAGCTACAAAATCTATCATAGAAAACCTCGACCATGTTCAACTAGATGCCAACGACCACAGTAAAAAAGCCTACATCGGTCACAAACTCCAAGATTCAAGTAATTTCCATCAATTTTTAGCTAGCAACAGGGATTTGTTCTCCTTTTCCCGTGCAGATATGTCGGGCATACCAAAAGAGATAGCAACTCATTAGTTGAACGTCGACCCATTTTACCCCAGTAGGAAAGTCAGACAAAAATTTAACCCTACAATAAGTGATGAGGTCCACAAAGATGTTGAAAAGCAATTGGAAACGGTTCTATCAGAGAATCGAAGTACCCTTAATGGGTCCCAAATGTGTTCATGGTGAAAAAGAAGAATGGGAAGTGGCGGATGTGTGTAGACTTCACACATCTGAACAAAGCCTGCCCAAAGGACTCTTTCCCACTGCCCCATATTGACCAGCTCACCGACTTAATAGTCGGGCACGAGCTGTTAAGCTTTTTGGATACCTACTCGAGCTACAACCAATTCCTCATGGAGGAAGAGGACCAAGAAAATACCACTTTCATCACTCACTAGGGAACATATTGCTGTAGGGTTATGCCATTTGGGTTAAATAATGAAGGGGAGACATATCAGAGGTTGGTGACAAGAATGTTCAAAGACAAACTTGGCAAAACAATGAAAGTCTATATCGAAGACATGTTGGTCAAGTCGAAAAGGAAGGAGGATCATATCGACCATCTGAAAAAAGACTACGACATACTCAGACGGTTCAGCATGAAACTGAACCCAGAGAAGTGCGCCTTCGGAGTAACCTCGGGAAATCCCTCGGGTTCTTGGTATCACAACGAGGTATCAAAGTCAACACTGACCAAATCAAAGCTATATAAGGGATACCAGAGAACCTGACTAGAAGAAATAAGTGCAAAAGCTGACCGGATGTATAGCCGCCCTGTCGAGGTTCATCTCACGCTCCTCCGATAGATGCCATAAATTTTTCGGCGTACTCAATAAAGACAATGGACTCCGTTGGAAATCTGAGTGTGTCAAAGCCGTGAGAGAACTAAAAGCATATTTGTCTTCTCCTCCACTACTCGATAAGGCAGAACCCAGTTAGCGTCTCCTAGTCTACTTGGCCGTATCTAACGTGGTCATGAGCACGGTCCTAGTCCAAGAGGACAAAGGTAAGCAATCTCCCATTTATTATATTAGTAAAACCCTGGTTGATACTGAGACGAGGTATCTACACCTTGAGAAGTTGGACATATCTTTGGTCATAGCTTCACGAAAGCTTAGACCCTACTTTCAGTGCCATCCCATCTCGATAGTACGACCTTCCCCCTTGAGGAGTATTCTGCACAAGCCGAATTGTCGGGTCGATTAGCCAAATGGGCCATAGAATTGAACGAGCACAATATAACCTATAGCCGCAAACGGTGATAAAGTTGAGAAGTTCAAAATTAGGTCAGAAGTTCACCCTGAATCATGAAGCAGTTCAATAATTTGAGATGACTGTTCTAAAATCTCAAATGATCACTAAAGGGGTATGAGAGCATGTTGAGTGATACAATAACAGGGGAACAAGTCATAATTAACGTGTGAAGCATTTATTATATAGATTAAGGACAAAGCAAGTAGGCATGTTTAGGAATATTCAGGCACCAATACACTAGTTAAACGAACTTAAGAAGGTCAGATTATCCCAGTTAGACTTAGGCAATCTCAGAAATAGAAGCATTAGGAGGAAGTTAAATGCTAAAGAGACTTAGAACAAAGTAGAATTAACATAATATTGCACAAAAGTAATCCAGAAAACATATTAAGCCATGGATTTCAGAGGTGAGAACACATGTAAATCAAAGACACATAGGATAAAATTGCAAATTTCAAGTGGCTTACCAGTTAAACGGACAACAATAAAGAACAAAAGATCCACAAGAACCCAGAAACCTCGATGCATCAAAGTTCCCAAGAGCTTCAAAAGAACCCTGGGCAATGCTCGTACCAAGAAAAAGTTCGAACAATAGACTCTTATTGGCCTTGTCTTTTAGCCGGCCAACGCAAAACACAGAACAAGATAATGAAGGAATTAATAGAGAAAAGCCTCAAATTTTAGTGAGATTATACTGATTAGGGTCCTGTCTCAAGGGGAATAAGGATGGGTTTATATAGCAGTAAAAATTGAACGATCAAATAAAGGAAGCACAATAAATCAATCATAGAATAAAGAAAGAAAACATGCAAAATCAATTCAGAATTAATATAGGAGAGAAATCAGGGAAACCCTAGTTCTAGAGGGGGAACACAAATAGTCGGAGATCTCAATTAATCGGACTTGTATGGCCTGGTATGAGTGTACATAGATGAAATAATGCCCAAAATCAAAGATTTAACCAATTTTAGTTCAATCTCAGAAGGTCACACTTGTCGAAAACAAGTAAGTACTCAAGTAACACCATAAACGGACAACTAGTAGCGAGAGGAGACCATTATATAAAATGAAAATTAATTTAAAAGCTCTAAAAGTTGTGCAAATTATAGAAAATGCTTGTATAGATTTGTAAACTAAATAATTATGCAAAAGTGAAAGTATATATATATATATATATATATATATATATATATATATATATATATATATATATATATATATATATATATATATATATATATATATATATTGAAAAAGTATGAGGTTAAAATTGGGTATCAACAACGCTCTTTGTGTTGGTAAAAAAAGTTGCAATCCAAAGGCATGACTATTGAACGAGAGGATCCATCTATTCTTACCTCAACCTGGGTAAACCCCTCGTCTAACATCTTCTCCTCCTCGGGGTCGACGTCAGAACCAGATTTAGAATCATCTACGGTTAAGGAATGTCGATCAGCTTTGATGTCAACAGATCATTCCTAGGCAACCTCTGGTAAAGGAGAAAAATCAACATCAGGAATCGAAATCTCAACGTCCGAAGTCACGCTGATTTTAGGCATGGGCACGGCCGGCTCGGGCTCACCACCTGTTGATCCTTCGCTTCTTGCTACCTCGCCGCCAACTTCTACTCGCGGCCTTTTCAACGGAACTGCTTTCTCATCACTCGACGATGACTCATCCACCAAATGCAGTAAAGAAGAAGTCGTAGTCCCGATTGATGGGGCAGCCGCCCGACAACCAGGCCTACATAGAGCTGGGACTTTAGAAGAAGCAGTGGTCCGTGCAAACTCGCCTATAGTCATAGCGGTCAGAGACCTGGTCGCATTACCCGACTGATGGAAAGCGGGGGTGGGAGTTTTCTCTTTCTTAGGAGACCTTGGACCTAAAATCAAGGAAAACCACATGAGTGAAAAAGAAAAACAATATTGAGGTTGAGGTGACTGAAGATCAGAACTAGACTCACCGGTCGAAGAAGGTTGGGGCCCAAACTTCTTATTGAAGGACGATTACTCACGAATCCACACCTTGTGGGGCAAAACCTGAGCCACCCAAATATCGGTGACCACCATAGGAGGCTCCTTCTCGGCTAAACCATAAAAGAATGATTAGGTAACCAAAGGGAGACAACAACGACCAGTCAACAAAAATACTTACGGGCGAAGTTCCACTCCTCGGGGAACCCAGTAGGGTTCGCCACCACATGCTCGATTTTGAAGAAGAAAAAGTAGACCCAAAACACAAAATTGGTCTTATCTTCCATTTTCACCACTATTCCCTTGGCTCCTTGGTGACGAAGGTGTATCATCATGCCCCGGTGAAATCTCAGAGCGAAAAGATGTAGCTAGGGGTGTTCATAAAAACCCGAAAAATGGAACCAAAACGAAAACCAAACCAAACCGATAAAAAAATAGGTATTTTTTGGTTTGGTTTGGTTTTGGTTTTGAATTTTAAAAACAGATCAAATTTGGTTTGGTTTTAATAAAAAAACCAAAAAAACTCGAATCAAACCAACTATAGGAGTAGCTATTTCTAATTTATTATTATACCTGTATATATGTATATGTTTTTACAAAGTTTCAAAAATTTAATAGTAAATGTTAGTGATAGTTTGCACTTTTAGAATAGTTCTTTACTTTTATACGTTTGATTGGTAATTTTCTTTTGTTAAGTGTAAAAATCCATTTCGTGTTAAAATAATATATTTTTAATTGAGTCCTTAAATTATTCATCACTATTTGATTCAATTATGATCAATATATCTTGGTAAGTAATAGATTTCTCAAAGGGCAATTGATTTGATAGTGTTACGTTGAAAATGTGGTCGCCGGAATATGTGCTTGGTAGTGTATGTCTTACATTTAAGAAAAAACCAACAAATAACCGAAAATCGAAAATTCGACAAAACCCGACATAAACCGAATCGAGAAAAAATCGACTTAGTTGATTTGGTTTGGTTCTAATATTTGAAAAATCGACTTACTTGGTTTGGTTTATTTTAAGGGAAAAACTGATCCAAACCGAACCATTATCACCCCTAGATGTAGCAAATGGAATAAAGAGATTTCGTGGTCGGCCAGCTCTACATACCTTATCAACATAATAAAAAGTTTATAAATATAGAGAGAGATCTGGGCTGGACAGCTATTGTAGTAGCGACAGAATTCCTCCGCTAATGGGGGAATAGGAAGAGTAGGAAGAGAATAACCCACTCAAAACGAGTACGTGTAAAATGCGCAGTACCCAGGATGATAAATATGGACCATACCATTCCTGGCCAGGACCAGGTTAATGTGAGCGGGGATGTTGTACTTGGCCATAAGTTTGGAAAGATAGGCCACCCCCATTTTAGATTTTACGGGCATATGCTCGTCAGCAAGAGACTTCGAGAAGTAAAACTTAGTTTATCGTCTTCTACAATAATGGCCTCCCCTTCATCGTGAACGGGCATGGCCATTGATATCAGAGGCGGGATGAAAATCTCCTTGGAGTTCGAAGATGCACTAGCCATTTGTATAACTATATAGGAGCAAAAGAAATGAAAGTGAAGAAGAGATAACGACGGCGGCAGAGAAAGTTGCAGAATATGAGAACTCAGAAAGAACAAGAGAGGCAGTTAGGCAGGCTTAGGAAACTCTAAAGAGTAAAGTTTCGATCGAAAAGGTTTCTCCCTTTATTTATAGAGAATATTGTCGCATTAATCGAGAAAAGTAACAGCCACACGCGCTGAGATCGAAGCAACAAGTTCACAGGAAATGATGCAGCGCATCGGGAAGACCCGTAATTATGACGCGTGAGGTAGAGACATCTTTCTAAACCATCATCATTAAACGCAACCCTCAAAACGTCACATTACCATCTCGTCCACGACTACCACTACTCGACCTCTCCGTCCAAATTTCTCAATACTGCGGTTGATGAAGTCCGCTCATCAAAGCTGACCAAAAGAGTGAAAGACGACCTCGATAAACGTAGGGACTAATTATATGGGCTAAAATTCGACCGAGAAAATTTGGTATGAAAAGGCGATTATCACGACAATTACAACTCGGCGTAGGGGGCTTGGCCGAGGTCGCGCAATGATTAACGAGAACGAATCATCACGTGGCGCATATGGGCCGAAGTCGAGTAGCGGGAATGAAAGTAACGGCTGGTATAATCTTAGAACTTTCAAAAGAAATATTCCCTTGAATGTTCCCTCTGTTGTACTTTTAGGGGTTCTTTAGGAATATACCTTAAGGATATATAGAGGAAGAGAGAGAAAGGGTGGGGGATTCATTTTTGGGAGATAAGAACACAATTGTAAGATAAGCACTCAAGAAAAATACAAGGAATCACTTTTAGTAGAGATTTTACCTTTTGTGAATTATTCTATTGTCATTTTCATCAAATCCAAGAAAGTGCGCAATATTCTCTATTGCTCGTGTGATTCAACATTGTTAGGGAAAAGAATCCTTCACCCTCTTTAATATTATGTGAATCTTCCCCTCTATTTATATTTAATTGCCATTTAATACAGTTATTGTTTATCATTGCTCTTTCACTCACTGTTAACTGCATCATTTAATACCCTATCGAATGAATTGGTTTGAAGGCACTTTCACGTCATTTATATGTTCAAATCTAGAGTACATTATGTTTAACTAGGATTTATCCATCATTTTCTTGTTCAATTAGTTTAACAAAAGGTTTCATATTTTTTGGTCAAACAACAATATCAAGAGATTTCGTTTTTTCCTACTTATCCATTTACTCATAGTATTAATGTATATATTTAATAAAATTTACTTATGTGACACCCCTTTCATAACGTGCATCCGCCCTTGCTTGTTTCTAGTAATTTGGCTCTTAATCCTTTTCGTTAATGGATTATCAGATAGGGAAATGAAAGTGTAACGTAGCTACCTTGTACGTAGTTGTTTTATTCATTCCAACTCTATATATAATCTTGATTCCCTCTGCCTTCTTATGTGCATTCACCTAACGATTCTTTCAAAATGGAATTTGGAATGAGAGATGTAAGGCAGATGCATGTGGCTCTGAGATTCTATGAATATTTCATTTCCTTTAATGCTTTACTAACATGAACATTTTTCACAATCATAATTAAGGGAAGATTGCTGTGAATTAGCATGCTACTTTCTTTTTATTCATTTAGATTAGATGTCTACCTCATGCTTTACAACCTTTTTACCTACCTTGTAATTAATTTAAAATTAAAAGGATATTTAGAGAAAAAGTGTAATTCAATTATTCAACCAATAGAACTATATGTTAGTCAACCCAAGGGCAAAATATGTAAAATTATAATTTGCTTCTACCAAATTAGTATTATTAAGAATTAATTATGACCTGAGACGGCTCTATAAAATGTTAACCGACTTTGAAATCGATACAAATTGTTCAATTACCCACAAGATCCTTACAGCTTGTTTGGATTGTTGTTACATGTCGTTTTATAATATATTATATTGTTTGATGAATATAATTTTTGAAAAGATTGTATCCTTTGTCGTAGTTTCGTAATATCATTCATCAACAATATGAGAACAAACTTGTAGTATTACTAAGAAAAAAATAGGACACAAAGTAGAACTATTATATAAAAGAGTAGGGTAAAGAATAAAATGTAATTATTTAATAATAAGAAAGGGCAAGATGAGAGAAAAAAGCAAGGTAACGACGCTACCCCACCAAATTCGTCGTTCTGTAAAGTGGTATTTTTCATCATTACGTAACGACGGATTTAATGATACGATACAATAAGATTCAAGTAACAATCACTAAAAAAATGGAATTAGCTATGAATGTCGTCGCTGATCTGTCGCTAAATTGCCGGTAGCTAGCAGAATTTCCTGATAATCTGTCGCTAATTCGTCGTTAAATGAGATTATTTTTCTGTTTAACTACAGAATTTGTCCGTCGCTAAAACTAGATTTTTTAGTAGTATATCAAAACCAACATTATATTCAAAGTAACAATACAATACAATATAAGGGTAACAACCATTTATACAAGCTATTAGTGATTAATTAATTCTTCTAGTTTTTAATATTTTAATAGGTTCAATTAACCATATGTATTTTAGTCTGGTGAAAAGTGTGAATTTTTTCTCTTTGGGTGAGAATTCCTGAAAAGGAACCAGTCAACCAGAGATAACAAGCTACAAAGAAAAAAAAAAGTGCAAGGCATTCTAATAACTTCATTATTCAGAAAAAGAAAATAAATAATTGGATCCATAAGATAAAAATTGGTCTTTTGACGGTATTAGCATGAAATAAAAAACTTCTTAATTTCATTCAAAACTACGACGCCATCTGTACGTACTCTTATATTTTTCTAGTCTTCATTCAACCATCTTTTCTAGAGAGAAGTTAATTCTCAAATTATATTTAAAACTTTCCTCATTTTTCTTATACGTGTATCTTGGTCACAACTTAAGACCACAGCTAATTATAATTATATATAGTGCGATATTTGGAATTTCATTTCCCTCATTACAATCAAACAAATCTCCCCATTTTGTCTCAAAACACCTGATCCCAATTAATGGCAGCTGAAAATGGTAGCACCAGATCCGAATCCACCACCGCCATTGCTGCACCACCACCTCGAAAAATTGCACTGATCACTGGAATCACAGGCCAAGACGGTTCTTACCTCACTGAATTCCTCATTAACAAAAACTACGAAGTTCATGGCCTTATTCGTAGATCTTCCAGTTTCAATACCCAACGCATTAATCACATTTACATCGACCCACATAACACCTACAAAGCCCGAATGAAGCTCCATTACGCTGATCTCTCCGACGCTAGTTCTCTTCGCCGTTGGCTCGACATTATCCTCCCCGACGAGATTTATAACCTCGCCGCTCAGTCCCATGTTGCCGTGTCTTTTGAGATCCCTGATTACACTGCTGACGTGGTTGCCACCGGCGCCCTCCGCCTTCTAGAAGCCGTTAGGTCCCACATCTCCGCCACTGGTAGGTCCCACGTGAAATATTATCAAGCCGGGTCATCTGAGATGTTCGGATCTACTCCGCCTCCACAATCCGAATCTACTCCGTTTCACCCGAGATCTCCTTATGCGGCTTCCAAATGCGCTGCGCATTGGTACACAGTGAATTATCGCGAAGCCTACGGGATATTCGCGTGCAACGGGATTTTATTCAATCACGAGTCGCCACGTCGAGGTGAGAATTTCGTGACAAGGAAGATTACTCGGGCTGTAGGGAGAATTAAAATTGGGTTACAAAGCAAGGTGTTTTTAGGAAATTTAGAAGCGTCGAGGGACTGGGGCTTTGCTGGAGACTACGTAGAAGCAATGTGGATGATGCTGCAGCAAGAGAAGCCAGATGATTACGTTGTCGCGAGTGAAGAGTCGCATACAGTGGAGGAGTTTTTGGAAGTAGCATTTGGGTACGTTGGGTTGAATTGGAAAGAGCATGTGGAGATTGACAAAAGGTATTTTAGGCCTTCCGAAGTTGATAATTTGAAGGGAGATGCGAGTAAAGCGAAGAAAGTGTTGGGTTGGAAACCGAAAGTGGGATTCGAGCAATTGGTGAAGATGATGGTGGATGAAGATGTAGAGTTGGCTAAAAGAGAGAAAGTTCTTGTTGATGCTGGCTATATTGATGCCCAACAGCAACCTTGATCACGTGTTATCGGTTCTTTATTGTATTAGATTTCTTTAAATATTTTTGGTTGATTTTTACCTTCATTTTATGATATTGTGCTGTTAGATTCATTGTCACGTAATTATGAAAAAGTTCATTTTATACCAATTTGGTTTGATGAGACAATTATTTTTTCTATTTTCATTTTATCATTACTTGTTATTGGTTACGGCATTTTTGTTCTCTTTTTCCCACTTCTCTTTTTGTTCTTTTTTTTTTTGCCGCTCCAGGCCGTTGTGGATCTATGTACTAATTTTAGGTGCTTTAGCACCCATTGGAATTATTGTTGTCTTGGTTCTTTCACACAATTTTATCCAAAAAATAATCTTATCGATCGGTTATTTTCCAGATCCAAATCCCAATCAAAGCCAAAGCCAAAGTCGAAGCCGAAGCCGAAGCCGAGCCGAGCGAGCGACGACAACGGCGCGAGAGTTCATTCTCTTCAACTCCGTTTAAGAGCTCTAAGAAGCAAACCTATATATATACGCACAAATGTAGTTGTCCCTCACCAATGAGGGACAAAGTTCATGACAAAAGCTCACTTGATTCAAATTTTTATTTCCCTCCATTTTATTTCCCACCATTTCCCATCACACTCTTAGATTTTAAAGCCCAATGCTTAAAGTCTTTAAAACCCAATACTTTAAGTCCAACAATCCCTCACATGAATAGGAGTGGTTGTAACAAGTGATCATAGATGAAAGTTATGTGATTTGCAAGTAAGGATTAATTGCATCTGGATAAGTAGGTTTCCCTTTGAACTTTCAGTAGTGAACATATGACGGATATACTCGGTCAATCGGTAGATTTGATATCTTTGAACCGTCGAACTTTAGTGTGTATCTAGACAACCATATGTCACACAATCAACCATTAACCGTCTTTTGGTTCTCATTGTTGTGTTCGTGTCAGCCATGAACACCGCCTGATTTCATAAGTGTGTAGAGAATTGGTCTTACAGAATTTTCATTGAAGCGACTTCCACTTCACACATACATAGGTGATTCCTAAACATGTAATCCATTAGATTGACACTATTTGATAAATACCACATCAAACTTAGGTAATCAGTAAAGAACGTGTAAAGTTCTATCCTTGTTACTGAACATTGTCTTCATCACGAGAAGGGACCAAAGATTTTACTTTGACAATGTTGAACTGGTCAATCACAACTTTATTTGAGCTTCTTGAACCTAGATCTCGGGATATCCAAAATTCTAGGTAGAGTTACCGCCATGTTGACTTGTCCTCGGCCATAGTCCCATTCCCTTAGATGACTTCTCAACTCCTTCTCTAGTTAAGCCTTTTGTAAGCGAATCCGCCACATTATCCTTTGATCTTAAATAATCAATAGTGATAATTCCACTGGAAAATAGTTGTCTAACGGTGTTATGTCTTTGTCATATATGACGAGACTTTCTGTTATACATAACGCTCCCTGCCCGTCCTATTGCAGCCTCACTATCGCAGTGTATGCAAATACGAGCCAAAGGTTTTGTCCAGAACATAATGTCTTCTAAGAAATTTCGAAGCCATTCAGCTTCTTCACCAGCTTTATCCAAAGCTATAAACTCTGATTCCATTGTAGAGCGAGCAATGCACGTCTGTCTGGAAGACTTCCAAGATACTGCTCCTCCACCAACAGTAAAAACTTATCCACTTGTAAACTTTGTTTCTGTTGAGCTGGTTATCCAATTTGCATTATTATGTCCTTCGATAACTGCAAGATATTTATTGTAGCGCAAAGCATAGTCTTGGGTATATTCCAAATATCCCAAAACTCGTTTCATTGCCACCTAGTGATGTTTGTTGGGATTACTTGTGAATCGACTAAGTTTACTTATTGCACAAGCTATATCAGGTCGTGTACAGTTTATGATGTACATTAATCTTCCCAACACACGATAATACTCCAATTGAGACGTTCTTTCATCTTTATTCTTTATAAGATGATGGTTTAAGTCAAATGGAGTTCTTGCACTTCTAAATTCCAAGTGTTTGAATTTTTCAAGTATCATTTTCATGTAATGTGATTGAGACAAAGCTAGACCCTGAGGAGTTCTCTAGATTTTAATTCCTAGAATTACATCAGCAACTCCTAAGTCTTTCATATCAAACTTATTAACAAGCATACGATTAGTAGCTTAAATGTCGGCAATGTCTTTGCTCATTATTAGCATATCATCTACATATAAGCAAACAATGACTATATGATTTAGAAAGTTCTTAATATAAACACATTTATCACATTCATTAATCTTAAATCCATTTGACAACATTGTTTGGTCAAATTTCGCATGCCATTGCTTGGATGCTTGTTTTAGTCCATAAAGGGACTTAAAAAGTCGAACACTTTCTTTTCTTTTCCCGGAACCACAAACCCTTCGGGTTGGTTCATCTAAATTTCTTCCTCTAGATCACCATTTAAAAAGGCTATTTTTATATCCATCTGAGATATTTGAAGACCATGCAAGGCGGCTAACGCTATTAGCATCTGAATGAATGTAATTCTTGTTACCGGTGAGTATGTGTCAAAATAGTCAAGACCTTCTCGCTATCTAAATCTTTTTACAACAAATCTTGCCTTGTATTTTTCAATAGTACCATCGCCTTTCATTTTCTTCTTGAAAATCCATTTAGAACCCAATGTTTTATTACCTGGAGGAAGATCAACCAATTCCCAGATATGATTGCTCAATATGGATTCTATTTCACTATTGACAGCTTCTTTCCAATATTGTGCTTCTGAGGAAGATATTGCTTCCTTGAAGGTACGAGGCTCATTTTCTAGTAGAAAAGTCAGAAAATTTGGACCGAATGAAGTAGATATCCGTTGACATTTAAATCTTCTCAGATTTTCCTCATTAGGCATACCATCTATTATTTCCTCCCGAGGTCGTTTTGACTTTTGGTAGGTCAATTCACTTTTCTTTTTATACGGATAAATAGTTTCAAAGAATTCAACATTATTTGATTCTATTATCGTATTAACGTGAATCTCAGGATTTTCTGATTTATGAACCAGAAAACGATATGCCTTGCTATTGGTTACATATACAATAAATACACAATCAACCGTTTTTGGACCTATCTTAACCCTTTTAGGTTTAGGAACTTTACCTTAGCTAAAAACCCCCACACTTTGAAGTATTTCAAGTTGGGCTTCCTTCCTTTCCATTTTTTTTTAAGGAATGGACTGTGTTTTACTATGAGGTACACAGTTGATTATTCGGTTAGCTGTAAGTATAGCCCCCCCCCACACAAGTTCTGTGGTAAACCAGAACTTATTAATAATGCATTCATCATCTCTTTCAACGTTCGATTCTTTCTCTCCGCAATTCCATTAGATTGTGGAGAGTAAGGGGCAGTTGTTTAGTGAATAATTCCATTTTCCAAACATATTTCTTCAAAAGGAGATTCATATTCTCCACCCCTATCACTTCTTATTATTTTGATCTTTTTGTTTAGTTGTGTTTCAACTTCACTCTTGTATTGTTGAAAACATCAATTGCCTCATCTTTATTATTACGTAAATAAACATAGCAATATCTCGTGCTATCGTCAATAAAAGTAATAAAATACTTTTTCTCACCGCGAGATGGTGTTGACTTCATGTCGCAAATATCTATATGAATTAAGTCTAAAGGACTTGAATTCCTTTCAACGGACTTATAAGGATGCTTAGCATACTTTGATTCCACACATATTTGATATTTGGAATTAATGCAATCAAATTTTGGCAATACTTCTAAATTTATCATTTTTCGCAATGTTTTGAAGTTGATATGACCTAAGCGTGCATGCCATAAAGTGTTTGATTCAAGTAAGTAAGAAGAAGCATTAACTTTATTGATTGGAACTGCTATTACATTTAACTTAAAAAGGCCCTCATTCAGGTAACCTTTTCCTACATACATAACATTCTTACTTAGTACAACACTATTAGAAAAAAAAAATTGAATCCATTCTTGATAAGAAGTGAGGTAGACACAAGATTCTTGCGAATTTCTGAAACATGGAAAACTTGGTTTAGAGTCACAATTTTTTCCGACGTCATCTTCAACGCAATCTTGCCAACTCCTTCAATTTTGGCTGTAGACGGATTTCCCATGAAAATTGTCCCTTTGGGTCCTGCAGGGGCATAAGAAGAAAATAACTCATTGTTAGCACAAACATGGCAGGTGGCTCCAGAATCAATCCACCATTCTTTAGGATTTCCTACCAAGTTGCAGTCAGACAACATGGCACACAAGTCCTCCATTTCTTCAGCATTTTCAACCATGTTAACTTGATTCTTCTTATTCTTATCATTCTTTGGTGCACGACAATCCACGGCCTTATGCCAAGATTTTCCACAGTTATGGTAATTACCCTTGAACTTTTTCTTGCTTGGGTAATTCTTTGGTCCAAAAGCCTTCTTTCTCTTCTCATTTTGTGGCGCCTCCTCAACAATGTTAGCCCTTATTATTGTTGATTTTCCATGTGACTTCTTTTCAGCATTTTTGTTGTTCAAACGAACAATCAAGTCTTCAAGTGTCATCTCCTTCCGCTTGTGTTTTAGATAGTTCTTTGTCACGACCCAAACCCCGCACTGGTCGTGATGGCGCCTTTCGTGAAGATGAAGCCAGCCAACTAACCCAACTCGTCTTTTCAAAAATAGTTAAACATAAATAAACAACTTAAATATGACTTAACAATATGAATTAACGGAAATACAACCCAACACAGCCCTAATCGGGGTATCACAAGTCACGAGCATCTATCAGAATGTAAATCCACTACAAGGTCTAAAATATACAAAACCAGAATAATGAACAAAGAGAGGAAAATGGTGCTGCGAACGCTGGCAATAACCTCCTTAACTCATATAACTCTGCCTCTGATCCGCCAAAACCCGCTACCGAGTGAATATATACCTGCATCTGCACATGAGGTGTATGGAGTAAAGTGAGTACTCCAACTCAGTGAGCAATAAAAGTAAATAACAACTGAGCAGTAAGAAATCACGTAAGGCAAACCATCATGCTGTATAGAAGCAGGGTACAATCCTTTCAGAAAAAAATAGTGAAGTTGTGAAATATTTAGAAATATCTTGTCTTAGTTTAAATCTCTTTTCAAAATGATTTTTTAAACAGTTACGAAATAATTTCAAAACATTTAGTGCCGATAAGCACAGAAGATCCGCCCCTCGGGCACAAATACCACAGTATAACAGGTAAAAAGGCAAGTAAATATGCAAGATGAGCACATAAAAGTTCGCCCCTCGGGCAATGTCTCAAAACAGTACCAACACCTCAGGCTCACTCTCAGAGCACTCTCAGAACACTCTCAGCCCCTCGGGCTCTCTCTCTCAGATCACTCTCAGAATAGTATCATATAGTAACCACTGCGGCGTGAAGCCCGATCCATATCTCGCTGCAGCGTGCAGCCCGATCCATATATCGTCAACGACGCTAACTGGGGGTGTGCAGACTCCGGGAGGGGCCCCTTACGGCCGAAGTGCAATATCACGCCACCTCGTGGCATCATCACTCGGCACTCGCCCTCATCATCACTCGGCACTCGCCCTCACATCACTTGGCACTCGGCCTCACATCACTCAAGCCACCTCGTGGCATATAAAGTATCTTAGGCCATCGGCCTCATATCACTTAGCATATCCTCACAGATGGCCCTCGGCCTCACTCAGTCTAAAAATCATCACAAGACCCTCGGGCATTTGTAAAATAGTAGTTCTCAGCCCAAAATATTATTTAAGTTCAAATCTTAGTAAAATTTGGCTGAGTTTGTAAAACAGTATATATTAACAGGACTGAGTTCAAACAATACGTCAAAACAGTGAGAAAATCCCCGAAAGGTTCAAATAATTAGCACGAAACCCAAATATGGCAATCATCCCAAATCATGATAATAACTAATAAGTTTCAGTCATATACATGGTAAAATCTCAATCGGGACGGACCAAGTCACAATCCCCGACGGTGCTCTAACCCACGTTCGCTATCCGGCGTGCAAGTCACCTTAATACAGCACTACAATGTGCAAATTTGTGGTTTCAAACCCTCAGGATATCATTTACAATCATTACTCACCTCAAGCCGGCAAAAACTCTAGCTCGCTATGCCCTTGCCTCTCAAATCGGCCTCCACGCGCGTCGAATCTATCCAAAACCAGAACAAATACGTCACAATATGCTAATGGAACAATACCAAATCGAAAACAATCAAAAAATATTAAAAATATCGAAATTGGCAAAACCCGAGCCCTGATCCCACTTCTCGAAACTCAAAAATTTTCAAATCAACGGGTTCCTTATCTCGCCACGAGTCGATACATATCAAGAACTCCAAATCCGAGCTCAAATGACCCATCAAAACCCAATTTGAAATATCAAAACTCAATCCCTAGTTCTTCCCTTTTTTTGTTAAATTTTCATAAATTTCTAGGTTGATTCTACAATTAAATCATATTTTTAGATCATAGGACTCACCTCCAATCAATCCCAGTCGAAACCCTCTTCAATTCCCGTCCAAAAGCTCTCAAGGATGCTCAACAATGGTGAAAATTAACTTAGCCTCGCGGAACAAAAATTGATTTAAAAAAACCTTCTGCCCAGACCTTTTCCGCTTCTGCGGTTAAATAACCGCTTTCACGACACCGCTTCTGCGGCAAAAGTTCTGCTTCTACAGAAATTACTAAGGCCCCCAGGAACCGCTTCTGCGACTCAAATTCCGCATCAGCGGTACCGCTTCTGCAATCAACCTCCCGCTTCTGTGGAAGTCCACTTAAAGTCCAAATCTCGCTTCTGCAGCCTCTCTTTCGCAAATGCGACCTCGCTTCTGCGATCCAAATTCCGCAGAAGCGAAAATACCAGAAGCAGCAACACTTTTCCCTTTTCACAAGTTCAAACTTCTCGTTAACCATCCGAAATCACCTCGAGGCCCCCGGGACCTCATCCAAAAGAACCAACACCTCCCATAACATCATCCGAACTTGTTCCAATCATTAAAACACCTCAAACAACACCAAAACCATCAAATTACATCGGATTTAAGCTTAAGTTTTTCTAAAACTTCCGAAGCACGCATTCAATCAAAAAACCAACCAAAGAACGTCCGAATGACCTGAAACTTTACACACACATCCCAAATCACTTAACGAAGCTACATCAACTCTCGGAATTCCATTCTGACACTCGGATCAAAATCTCACCTATCAGCCAAAATTCGCTAAAATACTAACTTCGCCAATTCAAGCCTAATTCTACACCAGATCTCCAAAATCACTTCCGATCACACTCCTAAGTCACAAATCATCTAATGAAGCTAACCAATTCATAAAAACTCCAATCCGAGATCATATACAAATAAGTCAACTCTCGGTCAAACCTTTTAAATTCAAAACTTTCAACTAAAACTGTTCTTTCAAATTCATTCCAAATCTTCCTGAAAACCAAAACCAACGATCTACATAGTCATAATACATCCGAGAACTGGCGATCAAAGTGCAAAAGCTCAAAATGACTGGTTGGGTCGTTACATCATCCCCCACTTAAACACATTTTGACAAAGGTTACATTATGCTTCATGGGGAGAGAGAATCACGGAATGCCTAGAGTGTGGTTGGTAAAGAATGCTCGGCGCATAGAGTAGGAAGTTGCTTGGTTGTATTGGGATAAGCATTTCATTTTGCGGTGTCGGAGTGCCAATGAGGCATGGGTGGTTCTGTTCATTAGGTCAGGTAAGTTGCAGTTTGAATAAAGAGTGAACGATCTTCTAGAATGGCTCTAATGTATTCAAGGTTCTATAGGGAACAATCGGGTATCTTAAGGTTGTGTAGGTGGTTAGAAACTGTTATTTTCATTGGAAGAGGTCAAGACGTGTGGTATTTCTATGTGAATTATGGGATTCTATATGTCAGTATCAGGAAAGTAAAGGTAACAGACTTAGATTCGCAAGAAGTTCTTCAGAGTAAAGTATTCTGGCATGTGGTGTTTCTGAGAATATTTGAGAGAGTATTCAGCAGACTATGGGTCTTAGACAATGTGGTTTTATGCTGGGGTCTCGTGTGGTAAGCCTGGATTAAGGCATTGTGGGGCTACAGCGAGAGGGAATATCAAGTTGATGATGAATTGGAAGGAAATTTAGATAGATGGAGTAGCTTGATAGTACGAATCGGTATGGTAAGGATATGATTAACTCTTTGTATGTGCTAGAGGTAATGGGATCTTACAGGTATTTTGCAGCAATGCTCTTGGGTTTTGATGGCTTGCTAGCTTGATCTAGTTAGAAGGATTCAGTTCTGGCAGTTTAATTTGTGTAGATGGAATTGGGAGAGTTCTTGTTGATCTTTACCGTGGTTAGAGAAGTGCATTTTCTACGAATGTGAGAGGCATGGGATGTGTAATGATTTTTTTCTAGATGGGATCAATGGAAGTTCTTGACTAGTTAAGCGCGTAGATGTCTGCGGCTCGGAAGGGAGATAAAAGTTTTCATGTTATCCTTGGATGGTATGGTATATGCGGTATGTTGTACAGGATCGAGACTGGCGTGTGCTAGGTTACAGTTCAGTTTTGAAAGGAAGTTTATAAAACTCTTAGGCAACGTGTAGCCTCAGATGATCTAGGAAATAGTACTGCTAATTGGAAGTGATTTGACGAGAGTATATGTCTCAAAAAAAAGGTAATGTGATTAAACTGATGATACTTCGATAGTATTATGACACTTTCTGGTGGGATCGACTGGTGGTATCCGGGTTTGCTTGGTGGCACAGGGAAATTTTAGAGTATTTATTGTGGAATAATTGGGTATTAAAGGTGAGCACGTGTTCAAACGGTAAAATTGGGATCGGATATGATGATTCATGTGCCGTGTGGATATGGAGAAGGAAGTTCTCATATACAGGCTATGATGTGGTTGTAGATCGTGTGTGTCGGCACTGTTTATCAACTACCGGGGATTTGGAGGCCCGAGTGGATCTTTCTTTGCTTGGTAAGTTAGATTTTGGATATGATATTGGGGTGTATACTGGTTGTCTCAGTGTTGGTATGGGCTATGCCAGAAATGCCATGGGTTGAGTGGTGAGGTGCGTCGAATTATGTTCTAGCAGAGCCGTTTATATTTCAAAGACCAGCGGATGGCTGGGAAGGATTGCCTTTCTTAATTGGGTCTTAGTGATGGATGTCAGTGCAGAAGTTTCTATCATTGATTCAGTTCCGGTGTTGAGGCACTTTTCGGATGTGTTCCTTGTGGACGGGCATGTCGCTGGGCGAGGTTGTGGATTTCGGTATTGATTTGGTGTATCGTATGGCTCCGGTAGGAGTTGTAGTAGTGGAAGGAGCAGTTTCAGGCTTCCTTGATGATGAGTTCGTTGGCAGGTCAATGTGAATGTGTGTTCTAGCTTGAGTCGACTTGGTTGGCCCCAAATTGTATTATTGAAGGATAGGTTGATTCGATCGTTAGTGAACATGTTTGTGATCTGGGGAGATCTATGAGTTGCTTTTGTGCTGCGAGACGTTATGGTTTGTTGGTTATGGGCATATTTGGTGCGGTTCCATTGGGGTTTCATAGTGGAAGTCAAGCCGAAAAAGTAATTGAGAGATTGCTCGGTGAATGACGTACCGGTTATGTTCTATCGGGTTTGCGTGGTGTATGTTATTTGTTTCACCGTGGGTGTAATGATTTGCTTTGGTCCCAAACATCAAATTCTACGTGGCTGTCGAATTTGAGCATAGTGACTTGGGGTGTTTCATGTGTAACAGTGTTTGGATAGGATCACACATTGTAGCGAGGCTACGTGGAGATATGACCTTTCCGGGTAGATTCATGTGTTCTATTTCTATGGTGTGAGACATGATCTCAGCTATGGTATTGATGAGCTTGAGGTACAACTCTTTCGTTTGGGTCATTTTCATGATTTGAGTATGTTCAGATCGTTTATTATCAGTGCGCGAATTATGCAAGTTATGGCTTAGGCCTGTATTGATGTGTCATGTAACCAGAGTGGTGTGTTGGATTCGAGGTGATCATTGGGGTCATTAATGAATACGAACAGATTTGATTTCAGCTTGTTGGAAGGATAATATCGAGGTTCGGCTCGAAAATCTGCTGTGATATTAGCCAAAGGGAAGTGACTTCATGAATGGTGGACCTGAGAGATGGTTACGGTTTATTGCATGTTTCATTTATCATTAGCAGTATATAGAAGTGTTGGAATAAGACCTTAGTTAATAAAAAGTTTTCTACCGGTACTCGGGTGTTGTGTACAACTATTGTGAATAGAAGTTATCGTTTCTAGTGTTTGAGTTATGTGGTATATCATATAAATGCACATGAGGTTGCAGGTATGGGGTATTACAGCTGGTTTGGACTTATTCTGAATATATATATGAGGTTCTGATCTTGTGTATGATTTCGGAAAGTGACATGTGGTTCTATGATTTATGGGCTAGACTAGATTGTGTGATTTTAGTTAAAATGTGTTATCGGACCTATATGAGATAGGGTGACGTGGGATCACCCCCGGGTATATGCTTGGTAAGGTTATTCAGCTATTGGTTGTCTTCTAGGACAACTCTGGGTACGTTCGAGGATGAACGCGTGTACTTTACTCTAGCCATAGCTAATTCACTCACACTCCTCAAACTGGAACCAAAATATCACCTAACCGTGCAATCAATTGCCCACAGCAGACTCCCCCACTTGGCTCAAAGCCATGGATCAAGATACACTCAATAACTCATAACACTTTTACTCTATTGGTGCCACAATACCATAGTGAGATTAAACTCAAATCATTTGTAAGCTTGTGAAAACACAAATCTTCTAGTACTGTAAATCTTCTAAAAATCTCGCATTCATCCCGGCGACAGTTAAACCCACTCTCTTAAGCGACCTAAAAATTTCAAAATTCATCACGTACTTTTTAATTACACATGAGATCTTCAAACATACACATAAGGATCACACTACCTGCTTCGCCTCAATATAACATTTCTGCATACCTTCCACCTCATACACATTACACAGTCATTTAGTCTTCCTGGGTCTGAACTCATACCGCCATATAAAATGCACTTCACTCTCCAACTAGGAGACACAAAAAGATTCTTCACGTGCCCATAACTCGGCTACACATCAAATTACAATAGAAGTCGAACACTTAATAGTTCATCTATTATCCAGCAGACTTCCTCGTCACTACCAAGTCATATAAATACATCTCGCATTACTAACATACTAATCACATAGCTATCCAACCGACATTCCCGACAATAGGGACAATACCGAACATATAAGTTCAAAACACTTGTTCACACAATCAGCACCTCAGTGCTCAAGCCATAGGCAAAGATTCGGCCTCAAGTCCTCCAGCCTGACCCAACATCAAACTCACAGAGGTCACATCTTGCCCTTTGATCGGGGAATCACAAGCCATCAAGATACACCTGATACTGAGCTCTCATGCGTGCATACAAATGCGTGGAAGGAATTTCAAGAGTTTCTTTTCAAGATAAATTAAGGACGCACGATAAAAATTCAAGAATGTAAAGTTTTCCTAAAGGTTCTGCAGCCTCTCGAGGATAAATATAGACGTCTCTGTACCGATTCGCGAGACTCTACTAAACTTGCCCATGACTCGTGAGATCTAGTAACCTAGGCTCTGATACCAACTTGTCACGACCCAAACCCCGCACTGGTCATGATGGTGCCTCTTATGAAGACGAGGCCAGCCAACTAACCCAACTCGTCTTTTCAAAAATATTTAAACATAAATAAACAGCTTAAATATGACTTAACAATATTAATTAACGAAAACACAACACAACACAGCCCTAATCGGGGTGTCACAAGTCACGAGCATCTATCAGAATGTAAATCCACTACAAGGTCTAAAATATACAAAACCGGAATAATAAACAAAGAGAGGAAAATGGTGCTGCAAACTCTGGCAGTCACCTCCTTAATTCATATAACTCTGCCTCAGATCGGCCAAAACCCGCTACCGAGTGAATAGATACCTGCATCTGCACACGAGGTGTAGGGAGTAAAGTGAGTACTCCAACTCAGTGAGCAATAAAAGTAAATAACAACTGAGCAGTAAGAAATCAGGTAAGGCAAACCATCATGCTGTATAGAAGCAGGGTACAATCCTTTGAGAAAAAAATAGTGAAGCTGTGAAATCTTTAGAAATATCTTGGCTCAGTTTAAATCTCTTTTGAAAATGATCTTTTTAAAAGTTATGAAATGATTTCAAAACAGTTAGTGTCGATAAGCACAGAATATCCGCCCCTCGGGCACAAATACCACAGTATAACAGGTAAAAAGGCAAGTAAATATACAAGAATAGCACATAAAAGTTTGCCCCTCGAGCAATGTCTCAAAATAGTACCAGCCTCTCGGTCTCACTCTTAGAGCACTCTCAAAACACTCTCAGCCCCTCGGGCTCTCTCTCTCAGATCACTCTCAGAATAGTATCATATAGTAACAGTTGCGGCGTGCAGACTCCGAGAGGGCCCCCTTACGGCCCAAGCGTAACATCAAGCCACCTCGTGGCATCATCTCTCGGCACTCGGTATCATCATCACTCGGCACTTGGCCTCATATCACTAAAGCCACCTCGTGGCATATAAAGTATCTCAGGCCCTCGACCTCATATCACTCAGCATATCCTCACAGATGGCCCTTGACCTCACTCAGTCCAAAAATCATCACAAGCCCCTCAGGCATTTGTAAAATAGTAGTTCTCAGCCCAAAATATCATTTAGAAATATCATTTAAGTTCAAATCTGAGTAAAATTTGGCTGAGTTTGTAAAACAATAGATATCAATAGGACTGAGTTCAAATAATACGTCAAAACGGTGAGAAAAAATAGTAATAAAATTCCCGAAGGGTTCAAATAATTGGCACGAAGCCCAAATATGGCAATCAGCCTGTAAGGCCCCATGAAATCCCTACTCAAAAACCTGGATCCCGTGGTGCCAAGTTAGGATCATGTGTTAACAACGGCGCGTAACTTTTTGGATTGAATAATGCATTAAAAAGTCAAGAATAAGTTTCCAAAAAAATGCAAGAAATGCGGTCCAGAATGCGGTCGCATAATCAAAATGCGGACCGCATGTCTGCCGCAGAGTGAGGTAGAATGTTGATTAAAATTGAAGTCAGTTATGCGGTCGAAATGCGGTCGCATAATCAAAAATGTGGACTGCATAATCGTCGCATATTTTTCTTTGAATTTTGCGAGGATCAGTTCTGCGGTGCACTTTGCGACTGCAGAACATGAATGCAGACCGCATTCTTACCGCAGACTGAGTCAGAATGTTTAGTTTTTGGAGAAGCATTTTGCGGTCCATTATGCGGACCGCATGTTAACTCTGCGATCGCATATTTGACTCGGGGCTCCATTTTTCTAATTTTTAACCCGACGTCCATATCGATATATCCGGTGTTGTAGCTCATTTTAAGCATTCTTCTGAGCATTTATAGAGAGAGAGAGGGTTCTTAAAGAGGGAAAATCTCCCCATCAAATTACTCCATAAGATTGGGCTAAATCCTTGAAGAAAATCAAGTGAAGACCCCTAGACCTTCATCTCAAGAGGTAATACTTTATCTCCCCAACTCTTGTTTGTTTTATTCTCAGATATAAGGGGGTCACTGGTGAAGTTATTCATGGGTACAACAATGGATTCCTTGCATGCATGTTAAACCTTAGAGTAGTGGGAGGTGGTGAATTAAAGAAGGGTGCAAAGTGATATAAATT
>MU670553.1:40254-71178 GCA_026770625.1 Nicotiana glauca
TTTGATAGTTCTTTCTAGTAAAATGGTGTTTAGTTATACATACCAGTACAATTCAAATGTACTGACGTCCCTTTTGTCGGGGGCGCTACATTCGTGTTATGATTGTAGGTGGATCTATAGCAGGCACTCCAGTCCACCGACAGTAGCATCTCCTCCACTTTCCGTCAGCTGTATGGGTGAGCCCCTTTCCCCTCGGGGCCCGACGTGGCTTATGCCGCTGTTCTTCCCGGAGTACTATTTTTGTATTTGTGTAAGGTATAGCCGGAGCCTTGTTGCTCGCATTTCTATATTATTCTTCAGTTATAGTTAGAGGCTCCGTAGACAGGTTGTGGGTAGTGTCGGGTATTGAAAATTAAAATAGAAATATTGATGTTTGGAAATAATATATATAACTTGTAATACCCTTAAAGTGGCGAAATGATGTTGCTAATGAGACTGAAATGGAAATCGTTAATTATATGTTAATAGAATTCGATTAATGGAGTCTCCCTTATTTAATTATGAGTTGGGTTGGGTAGTATGTATGAAACCTGCCAGGCTTGCTCAGTCGGGATTACTCGGTTGAGCGTCGGTCGCGTTCCTCGGATTTTGGGGCATGACACAGCCCAAATCATGATAATAACAAATAAGTTTCAGTCAAATACGCGGTAAAATTATCAATCGGGACGGACCAAGTCACAATCCCCAACGGTGCTCTACCCCACGCTCGCTATCCGGCGTGCAAGTCACCTCAATACATCACTACAATATGCAAATTCGGGGTTTCAAACCCTCAGGATATCATTGACAATCATTACCCACCTCAAGCCTGCCAAATCTCTAGTTTGATATGCCCTTGCCTCTCAAATCGGCCTCCATACGTGTCGAATCTATCCAAAACCAGAACGAATACATCATAATATGCCAATGGAACAATACCCAATCAAAAATAATCAAAAATATTAAAAATCTTGAAATTGGCAAAACCCGAGCCCCGGGCCAATTTTTCAAAACTCAAAATTTTTCAAATCAATGGGTTCCTTATCTCGCCACGAGTCTATACATATCAAGAACTCCCAAATTCGAGCTCAAATTGCCCATCAAAACCCAATTTAAAATATCAAAACTCAAGCCCTAGTTCTTCCCCATTTTTGTTAAATTTTCACAAATTTCTAGGTTGATTCTACAATTAAATCATGTTTTTAGATCATAGGACTCACCTCTAATCAATCCCAGTGAAACCCTCTTCAATTCCCGTCCAAAAGCTCTCAAGGATGCTCAACAATTGTGAAAATTAACTTAGCCTCGCGGAACAAAAATTGATTTAAAAGAACCTTCTGCCCAGACCTTTTTCGTTTCTGTGGTTAAATAACCGCTTCCGCGACACCGCTTCTGCGGAAAAAGTTCCGCTTCTGCGAAAATCACTAAGGTCCTCAGGAACCGCTTCTGCGACTCAAATTCCGCATTAGCGGTACCGCTTCTGCGGTCAACCTCCCTCTTCTGCGGAAGTCCACTTAAAGTCCAAATCTCGCTCCTGCGGCCTCTCTTTCACAAATGCGACCTCGCTTCTGTGATCCAAATTCCGCAGAAGCGGAAATACCAGAAGTAGCAACACTTTTCCCTTTTCACAAGTTCAAACTTCTCGTTAACCATCCGAAATTACCCCGAAGCCCCCGAGACCTCATCCAAAAGCACCAACACCTCCCATAACATCATCCGAACTTATTCCAATCATTAAAACAACTCAAACAACAACAAAACCATGAAATTACATCGGATTCAAGCCTAAGTTCTTTTAAAACTTCCGAAATACGTATTCGACCATAAACCCAATCAAACGAAGTCCGAATGCCTGAAACATTACACAAATATCCCAAATCACTTAATGAAGCTACAAAAACTCTTGGAATTCCATTTCGACCCTCGGATCAAAATCTCACCCATCAGTCAGAATTCGCCAAAATACTAACTTCGCCAATTCAAGCCTAATTCTACACCGGACCTCCAAAATCACTTTCGATCATACTCCTAAGTCACAAATTATCTAACTAAGCTAACCAAATCATAAAAACTTCGATCCGGGCTCATATATAAATAAGTCAACTCTCGGTCAAACCTTTCAAATTCAAAGCTTTCAACTGAAATTGTTCTTTCAAATTCATTCCAAATCTTCCTGAAAACCAAAACCAACAATCTAGATTAGTCATAATACATAACACGGGACAAGTCATGCTCGGGAACTGGCGATCGAAGTGCAAAATCTCTAAACGACCAGTTGGGTCGTTACATTCTTAAAGTCCTTCTGCAACGGAGGTAACTTCTCAATGAAAGCGGCGACTTGAAAGGACTCATTTTTTACCATGCCTTCTATAATAAATTCATAATTAATCACAAGATTTATTAATAAAATTATTTATTGGGGTCATACCTTCATCAAGGAGGCCATGCACAATGACTTGTAATTCTTGGACTTGAGTTACGACTGACCTAGTGTCAATCATCTTGAAATCCAAAAACCTTGCAGCCATGAACTTCTTAAGTCCGGCATCCTCAGTCTTGTACTTTTTCTCAAGCGCATTCCATAACGCTTTTGAAGTTTTCATGACACTATAGACATTGTACAAGCTATCTTCCAAACAACTCAAAATGTAGTTTTTGCATAAGAAATCAGAATATTTCAATGCTTTAGTTACAACAAATCGTTCGTCATCCGGAGTGCCTTCAGCCACGACCGGAGGATCCTCCTTGATGAATCGCCGCAAACTCAACGTAGTAAGATAGAAAAGCATCTTCAACGTTTGAAGTCAATACCGAAAAACTTTCCAGGTTTTTCTGCTGGTGCCATAGCATGAGCAGGAGTTGAACGGCTCGATGAGGCAGCAACACTCGTAACAGTAGCACCCGTTCCAGCAGCATTTCCATTAGTTTGGTTTTCATTCGTCATGTTTCTGTAGAGTTGGAAACAAAACAGAACTTTGTTAAATCAGTGAAGTTTTGATATCTTCAAACTGAATACCAAACAAAACGTACAACACATAACAATGGTGAAGTTTTTATATACTTCAAACTCGTACGTTTATTATTCCGGTAATGTTTTGATATATTTTAAACCGGATAGAACAATTATTGGAGTAGAAAGCACGAAGGCTTTTGTCTCCAAACCAGTATACAAAATATAGATAACAGTTTAATATATATTTCAACATAGAAACGTTAGATAAAATTCTTTAAGCTTCTTGTCGCTACTGTGTTAAAATACAAAATTAGAAAGACTGTTTGAAAGAAAAACTGGAAACATTGTAAAGTATATGAAATATTCCGAGTCCACAATTTGCTTGTGCGTCCTTAAGGAATTTTAACCCCCTCACATGTTCCCAAGGTAATGGATTAAATCCTCCCAGGATGAAATAGAATAAACCTTCCTGCAACAGTGGCAATACAAACTGCTGGATACTAACGAACTCAAAGAACGGATCAAAATCACACTTACGAATTTAGAAGAGATTATGCGAAATAGAATGCAGGATTTTCCAGAAGGAAAGAAGTTCTGTAATTTTTCAGTGTCTGGAAAACGAAGCCATGCCTCAGAATTTATAGGCAATTATTGCAAGATGTGTGATGTCTGTTCAGGAAAAGGTGTCTGTTCAAGAGGGAAAGCAACGTTCAGCAAAGGCAACATTTTTTTGGATTCCACTTAATTCCGTTAATGAACTGGCTGGCATTTAATTAATTATTAAATAAATTTTGTCCAAAAAATAATCTTATCGATCATTTGACAAATTCATATCCAAATCCAAATCCCAATCAAAGCCAAAGCCAAAGCCGAGCCGAGCGAGCGACGGTGATGGTGCAAGGGTTCATTCTCTTCAACTCCTTTTAAGAGCTTTAAGAAGTGAACCTATATATATACACACAAATGTAGTTGTCCCTCACCAATGAGGGACAAAGTTCATGACAAAAGCTCACTTGATTTAAATTTTAATTTCCCTCCATTTTATTTCACATTATTTTCCAATTCACACTCTTAAAGTCTTTAAAGCCCAATGCTTTAAAGTCCAACAATTTTAGAGGATAGATTTCTAGCTTTCTATTTTTTACTTTTGTTAAATATTTAATAAATTTGCATGGATATTCTTCAACTCTTGTAAGTATTTTTTAAGTATGTTAAATTTTTAGAGCCATTGTAGCTTAATTTGTATTCTTTTATCTATTTCAAGCACTTCTTCACCGAATGTTCTTATACATCAGTGATTTCTCATAATCAAGTGGGGAAAGAATTAAAAAGATGAAACAGGATGGTTGTTTCCTAATTCCTCCTTGTCAAGTGCCAACATGATTTGAATTTAACGTGCTTCAAATGCAATTGCTTCCTGATTCTGATTCATGTGCAATGTATTCCCGTGCTATATCTGTATACAGGTGTAACCGAGCCATTTGGACGCCTTGCTATATCTGTATATGGGTGTAACCGAGCCCTTTGGATGCCTCGGTTATCGATGAAGTATATGGAGCAGAAATGTGACCGTAAGGAATCAGAATCGAGGCACGGAGCCCCTCGAATCGAGGTCTGGGCAAAACATTTGCCCTCGGAGGAATCGGGGCCACGCCCCCCAGGTCCGATTCTAATCCCTAAACTTCGAAAAATATTATAAGATAATTGAGCAGGACCATCAATGGGCCCTATTATCCGCGTCATGGCGTAAATCTCGGCTGAAGATCGGTGATTAGTAAAAGGAAAGATTTTTACCTTTTATGGAATTGTAATTAGGGTAAAACTCCCCTACTATATAAAGGGGAGTCTGACTATTCATAAGAGACCATTGTAATACGTTTACCAAGGCAATTTATTACTCCTTCCATTTCAAATTAAATGAGATATTTTACTCGGCACGGAGTTTAAGAAAAAAAAGAAAGATGTTTGAAATTTGTGGTCTTAAAAGCTTGAGGGGTAAAGCTTTGTGGGGCCATGACTTTTGTGTGGTTATAAAAGCTTCTCATTAAGGGTAAAATGGATAAAACGAGGAGTTTAAAGTTGAATTATTTCTAAATTTAGAAATGTATCATTTATTTTGGAAGAGACTAAAAAGGAAGGTACCTCATTTAATATGAAACGGAGGGAGTATTATTTTCTCTGCTATTCAAAGTTCTTATTGTTGTTCTTCAATTCTTCATTATTATGAGCTCGGGATCGAGAGCAGGTATTATATTAAAGCTGTTACTGAGTCCAGGTTCACTCCCCGATTGATTTGATAATTTATCACGCCCTTTATCTGTTTAATCTAACGCAATTTATCGTTTGTATTGAATAAATTCTGTATATCCTTAAAAACCAGATACAAATTTAATTGTTATCCATTTTTAGGGTAAACAATTTGGCGTCCACCGTGGGGCTAAGGATAATAGCGGTAATTTGATACAAATTTCCATAACACACTCTACTTTACTCTTGTTCTTTGAGATCTTACTTTTAAGAAAACTTAAGGATGTCAAACTCTCAATCTGCTCACTTAAACGTTGATGCTGAATCTGGCCACCATGGCAAGAGCAACAATATAGTGCCCAACAACAAGGTCTACCCTACTAACCCCAACGAGCCCCCGATTGCGGACCCAATCGACACTAACTCCCATGTGGCCATCAATGCTAACTCCCATGTGGCCATCGACGCTAACTTGCCCGCCGACCCAAAAAACGACGTTCGCGGGGGAAATAGGTTGGTTGCCAGGGATACGTACGGCGGTGAGGGTGATGGGATCAATTTGAAGGTGATGTTCGAAATGTTACAGGCTCAATAGGCAGCAATAGCCCAATTGCAGAACCAAAGTTGCGCCCCCAGCAGGGTTGAGCACGAACCATCCCGGGAAAACAATCGTAGAAATGGACCAGTCATAGAAAGGCCAAGTGGAGCAGAATTCGGGACCAACCCCGAGATAATAAAGATGATCGAGGAACTGATGAAACAGGTAGAATCGGGAGAAAAGAAAATCTAAGGTAACGATAAAAAGTGAAGAGCTATAACTCCAGGGTCGATGAAATCCTAGAAGCGCCATCGATACTGAAAGGCTTGGATTCCAAGAAGTTTGTCCAAAAGCCTTTCCCTCCGAACTCTACACTGAAGTCGATCCCGAAGAAGTTCCGTATGCCCGAAATTCTGAAGTATAATGGAACGACTGATCCAAATGAACATGTGACCTCCTACACATACGCCATCAAGGGGAACAGCTTGGAGGATGATGAGATCAAATCCGTTCTGCTTAAGAAGTTTAGAGAGACCTTGTCAAAAGGAGCCATGATATGGTATCATAACTTACCCCCTAATTCTATTGACTCGTTTGCTATGCTTGCATATGCCTTTGTAAAAGCACACGTCGGAGCCATCAAGGTTGAGACAAGGAGGTCATACCTTTTTAAGGTAAAGCAAAGAGATAACGAGATGCTTAGGAAATTCATGTCAAGGTTTCAAATGGGATGGATAGATCTGCACTCAATTGCGGACGATTGGTCCGTTCAGGCATTCACCCAAGGACTCAACCCTCAAAGCTCATTGGCTTTGCAATAGTTGAAACAAAACTTAGTAGACTACCTGGCAGTGACTTGGGCCGACATTCATAACAGATACCAATCAAAAATCAGAGTCAAAGATGATCAGCTCGGGACCCCTTCAGGATTCTTGCATCCCGTCAGAACTAGTGATAGATCCAAAAGAATTGTCGATCATGAACTAAGATTGAACATAAGTTGATATCAACCTTATAATGGAGATTGAAGGAGCAGTACGTTCGGACGCGATCCTGCAAGAAATGAAAAAAGGAACGATCGAGGCCACAATAGTCGGGGACTCATGAGTAAGAACAGGCCACTCGGGGCCAGGGAGGCACCCAGATTATCAGAGTATAACTTTAGTGTCAAAGTTGACAGCATCGTATCTGCCATCGGACGCATCAAAGATACCAAGTTGCCTCGACCATTGCAATCTGATCCTGCCCAAAAGGACCCCGACCTAATGTGTAAATATCATGGCACTCACAACCACAGAACCGAAGACTGCCGACAGCTGAGAGAAGAAGTAGCTCGATTATTCAACAACGGACACCTCCGAGAATTTCTAAGTGATCGAGCCAAAAATCACTTCAGGAATTGGGATGCCAACAAGAAGATCGAGTAAGAAGAACCTCAGCACGTCATTAACATGATCATTGATGGATTTGACATCCCCCAAGGGGCGATGTTAAAATACACTAAAGCATCTATTACAAGGGAAAAACGGACTCAATATTACGTACCGGAAGGAACCGTACCTTTCAATAATGAGGACGCTGAAGGCGTCGTGCAACCACACAATAATACAATGGTAATATCTGTACTCATAAATAAAATTTTTAAGTGTGTGTTATTTGATCCAGGTAGCTTGACCAATATCATTAGATCGAGGGTTGTGGAACTGTTGGGTTTGCAAGACTAAATAGTGCTTGCAGTCCGAGTTGTAAATGGATTCAACATGGTATGTGAGTCCACTAAGTGGGAGATAACCCTGACGGTAAACACAGCCGGAACCATTCAAGAAATAAAGTTATATGTGATCGAAGGAGATATGAGATACAATGCTCTATTCGGGAGGTCTTGGATTCACAACATGAAGGCAATACCCTTGACACTACATCAAGTGTTGAAATTTCCCACACTGAGAGGGATTAAAATAGTTTACAGGGAGCAATTGGCCGCAAAAGAAATGTTTGTGGTTGATGAGGTGGTCTTGATATCTGCACTCTCGAAATTAAAGAACCCGAGTTCTATCACCAAGGGAGAAATCAGATAGCAATCACCTACCCCGGCCCCGACCGAACCAAAAAAATAGGAAGCAAGCGAGGATGACGATTACAAAGTCCCCGGGTCTTTCATAGCCCCTAACGATTTTGATGCCACTAAGTCGATGGTTGAGGAGCTGGAGCAAGTTAGGTTAATCGAGCACCTGCCTGATCGGAAGGTATACCTGGGCACAGGGTTAACTCCCGAGCTTAGGAAAAAACTTATTCAACTCCTTATAGCTAACATAAATTGTTTTTCTTGGTCTCATCTTGACATGACAGGTATCCCACCAGAAATAGATACTCATAAGCTGAGCTTGGATCCAAAGTTTCACCCGGTTAAACAGAAGAGGAGGACTCAGTCCAAAATCAATCATGCATTCATCAAAGACGAGGTATCTAAACTTCTTAAAATAGGTTCCATCGGGAAGTTAAATACCCGAATTGGTTTGAAAATGTAGTGTTAGTGCCTAAAAAGGGAAATAAATTAAGAATGTGTGTAGACTAAAAATACTTGAACAAGGCATGCCCTAAGGACTCTTTTCCTTTGCCTGACATCGATTGCATGATCGATACGACAGTCGGCCACGAGATACTCAACTTTCTCGACGCCTATTCTGGGTACAACTAGATCCGGATGGACTTGGGCGACCGAGAAAAGACTTACTTCATCACTAAATATGGTACCTATTTTTATAACATAATGCCATTCAGACTAAAAAAAATGCTGGTACCACTTACTAACGCTTAGTAAATCAGATGTTCGATGAGTAAATAGGAAAATCAATGGAGGTTTACATTGACGACATGTTAGTTAAGTCCCTGCGAGCAGAGGACCATTTGGAACATTTGCAGGAAACTTTCAACATACTGAAGAAATTTAATATGAAGATGAACCCGGAGAAATGCGCATTCGGAGTCGGGTCCGGGAAGTTCCTTGGATTTATGGTGTCCAACCGGGGAATAGAGATCAATCCTGACAAGATCAAGGCCATAGAAGATATCAACGTGGTGGATAATGTCAAGGTCGTTCAAAGGCTAACCGGGCTCATAGCCGCCATGGGTCAGTTCATTTCAAGGTCCTCCGATAAGAGCCATCAATTCTTCTCATTACTGAAGAAGAAGAATAACTTCTTGTGGACCCCGGAGTGCCACAAAGCTTTAGAAGAACTAAAACGGTATCTCTCGATTCACCATTTTCTTTGTACTCCGAATGCAGACAAGCAGTTATACCTGTACTTGGTGGTATTCGAGATAACTGTAAGTGGAGTCTTAGTCCGGGAAGAAGAAGGTACGCATTTTACTATATATTATGTTAGCAGGGCTCTAGGCGAGGCCGAAACAAGGTATCCTCGCCTGGGGAAATTGGCCCTCACTTTGCTAAGCGCTTCCAGGAAATTAAGGCTATATTTTCAGTACCATCCTATATGTGTCATGACTACTTACCCTTTGAGGAACATAATTCACAAACCCGAGCTCTAGGGACGATTGGCCGAACGGGCTATGGATATTAGAGAGTAAGATATTGGATATGGACCCCGAACCTCCATCAAATCTCCAATTTTGGCAGATTTTGTGACCAACTTCACGCCGGCCTTAATACCCGAGGTCGAGAAAAGAATTTTTGCTAACCTGGAGGACCTCCTTGGGGATCTGGACCCTCTTTACGGATGGTGCCTCGAACGCAAAGGGGTTTAGACTCAGCGTCGTGTTGAAGCTGCCCTCAGGTAACATAGTTAGGAAATCTATTAGAATTGTGAAATTGACTAACAATGAAGCCGAATATGAGGCCATGATTGCAGGTCTCGAATTGGCTAAAAGCCTGGGGGCCGAAGTGATCGAAGCTAAATGCGATTCCCTCCTTATGGTGAATCAAATGGGAGATTCAAGGCAAAGGAGGAATGAATGTAAAGATACTTGGATAAACTACAAGTAACGCTACATTGATTCAAGGAATTGACCCTACAATACGTGCCCGGGATCAAAATAGCAAAGCCGATGCTCTAGCTAACTTGGGATTGTCGGTTGATAATAACGAATTCAGCTCGGGAGAGGTCGTACAACTTTATGAAATTGGTAGCTTAAGAAGGACACGCCAAAATAAACTCGACAAGCTTAACTTGGGACTGGAGAAATAAGTATATAGATTATCTGAAGACCGAAAAGCTGCCCTCAGATCCTAAAGAATCGAGGGCGCATGAAGGTGGCCAGGTTTAGCCTGTATAAAAAAAAATACCATATTTAGAAGAACGTTCGATGGACCACTCACTATATGTCTAGGACCGAGAGACACCGAATATGTTTTGAGGGGAGTTCACGAAGGTACCTGCAGGAACCATTCAGGGGAAGAATCGTTGGTTTGTAATATAGTGTGGGTCGGCTACTACTGGATCGACATGGAGAAAGATGCGAAGGAGTTCGTGCAAAAATGTGACGGCTCTCAAAGGCATGCACCAATGATCAATCAGCCTGGGGAGCTACTACATTCGGTTTTGTCGCCTTGGCCATTCATGAAATGTGGAATGGACATTGTCGGTCCCCTGTCATGGGCACCCAATAAGGCTCAATTTATACTATTCTTGACTGACTATTTTCTAAATGGTTTGAAGCTCAGGCATTCGAGGAAGTGAGAGAAAAAAAGGTTATTGATTTTGTTTGGGACCACATAATATGTCCGTTCAGGATGCCGACTAATATCGTATGTGACAACAGGAATTAGTTCATTGTCAGCAAGGTAAGGAAATTTTTCAAAGACCATAAGATCAAAAGGATCTTATTGATACCATATCACCCTGGTAGGAACGGGCAGGCAAAGTCCACAAACAAAACCATACTCCAAAACCTTAAGAAAAGGTTGACCCATGCCAAAGAAAAATGGAAGGAAATATTTCCTGAAGTCCTATGGGCATACCGTACGACCTCAGATTCTAGCACTGGGACCACCCCATTTTCACTGGTCTACGGTGCCGAAGCACTAATACGGGTTGAGTAAGGAGAACCGAGTCTCAGGCTCCGATATGCAATCGAAAAGTCAAATAGTGAGGCCATGAGCATGAGCCTGGAACTATTGGATGAAAGGCGCGACGCCGCCCTCATATGGTTGGCCGCCTAGAAGTAACGGATCAAAAGGTATTACAATCGGAGAGCCAACCTCCAATACTTCAATATTGGGGACTTGTGTTAAGAAAGGTGACCTTGAATACCCGGAACCTGAACGAAGTGAAACTTGGACCAAATTGGGAAGGTCCATATCGAATTATCGAGATTACCGATAAGGGTTCGTAAAAATCGAAGCAGGGAACAGTGAGAAACTACTGAACAACTGGAACGTGACCCAAGTAAAATGATACTACCGCTAAGGTATGATCATATTTATTCTTTATATATTACGAATTAGATTAATACTTGAGGCAACAACCACAGGATGATGTAGTTGTTAGGCCTGAAAGCACGCATTGTACTCTTTTTTCCTTGAACTGGTTTTGTCCCAAATGGGTTTTCCAAACAGGTTTTTAACGAAGCAATAATAGATCGTACTAACTTAGAATTAAAGACCAGTTTTGAGTTGGAGTCGAGGGTCACATCAATAGTATCCGAGCCCACTCGACGATCGACCTCGAATACTGGGGGCTATCACCCTCTGGTAATGATTTTTAGCAAAGAAGGAAACTTTGTGCTTGAACATTCTAGGTTCGGTGGATAGAATTTATTATAAGGGTCAAACGGTCTAATGAATCGCGCTCGCACAAGATCACCTAAGGCATAACACGGAGCTTGTACACACTTACAATCTTGTATATTATGCACATGAATGAAAGAAAGTTTCTACCTTGATGATACATATAGTGTTCTTTAAGAGTATTACATTTTGTTCCTTAAGAATATCGAGCCCAAGGGCCTCTTTCATCCGAATATAATAAATTGCCCCCACTCAGGGACTGTCGTGCAAAACATACTCGGACATCTCGGGATGTCAAAACCCAGAGGCACAAGAACCTATTAGGCAGTGCCTAAACTTAAAAGGCTAAGGCCACCCTTAAAACAGCTTGGAGACATTCAAAGCCTATAATCAAAACATAAGGCCTTCAAAATTCTAAACCTGTTAGAAGCTTACCCTCAGAAAAATTATAGTCTAAAAACATTTAAACAAGCATTTTGGGGAAATTTTCCAATCATCTTGAGCCCCCACAGGTTTCAAACAAAACTTGCATTGAAAACAAGTCTTGTTCGGACCTCCGAAAAATGACTTATTACTATACTTTATTCCATGCTAAGGCATTTAAAATCTTTGAAATTTCAAAAAGAATGCTAAAGATGATAGACTTGAAAATTGACAAAAGGGGAAAAACCTTATATATATACGTATATTCCAAAATGTCTTTACAGAGGCCAATGAAAACAGCCTCAACAAAATAAGTGTATAAAGTGCAAAAGCAAATACAAAAATTCCTAAGGCACCCAAGCCTGATCTTCACTAGAGCCCACATCGTCACCAGAGCCATCAGAGTCTTCTCCATCTTCGGGCTCGTCGGAGCCCTCATAGCCCTTTGTAACCTTGGGTTCAGCCAACTTATTGGCCTCGACCTCGAGCCTTTGTGCCTCTTCAATCTCGGCTGACAGGTCGAAACCTCGGGCATGGATTTCCTCGAGGGCTCCTTCCGAGACAATCGCTTCACGTAATCAACAATGACTTTCAATCGGGTCTCAGCTGCCTCAATATCAGCCCTGTACTGGGCCATCATCTCTTCAATATCAGCCCTGATTATTTCTGATTCGACCTCGTTATTTTGAGATCCTTGCCAGGGGCATCCCATTCAGTGATGGCCAAGCCCAATTCAGTTTGTAGGTCCTCGATTTGTCGATCTCGCACTTCAGCTTTCTCTTCTTCACTCAGAGTTTGACCTCTATCAATGCCAGCTGTTCCCGGGTGATCCCCTTCTCCGAAGCCAATAACTCTATTTTTCCCTTCTAGACATCGGCCATGGCCTGGACCTCGCTCATTTCAGCCTGGAGTTGGTCGATCCGATCAATCTTCTGCTGGACCTGCGAGGTTTAGTCATTAGTCATCGTGGCTAAGTCATCATCGCTAACTTTGAAAATCTTTACCTGTTCCAATAAGTTAGCCTGCTCCTTTTGAGTCGCATCCAACTCAGCCCAGAGATTCTTGATAGCCCTTTTGTGTTGCTCGCCGAGAATTTTATACATATCTCTTTTCTCAGCAAGCTCCCTGGTCTTAGCCTCGAGCTGGTTAACCTTAGCCCGGTATCGAAGAAAGCTTTCATGATGGAGTACTGAGGCTTGCAAAAAGATGAAAGAAGGAAGATTTGAGAAATATCAAGAACTAAGTCAGAGGATGAAAGAGCATAATGATGCCTTACCCGATTCAGCCCCTGCTACGCTTCGTTGAATAGGCACGACACGCCCATCTCATTCATTTTTGAATGGTCGTCTTCAGTTACCAGGCACTGAAGGTAACTCTCTACTCATATGGGAGCAGAAAGAGCCGGGGCATCCTCCAAGACGGTGATGATTATCGACCTTTTACAGCCGGGATCCGTACTCAGGGCAGGAAATTGGTTGATTAACTTTGGGCTCGAATTCAGCCCACCAATTTCTAAAGACAGCTGCTTCCTCAGCACCTCGAGGTCACTCAATCTGGTAAAGTCTTCCAAAGCAGCCTTCGAAAAAATAAATAAAGGGGATCATCCGCACCATGAGCCCCTTCGTTAGATCGCTCCTTCACCGTTCGAGCCTCCACGAGCATGGACTCAGTATAAGAAGGTAACCCAAAAATATCTATTACATCGGTTGCCTCCTTTGGGTTATGGCCGTCATCCTAGGAAGTCTCGGCCCTAGTCTCCTTATTGACCTCCTTAGTCTACGGGAGATCGGCCTCATAAATTTCCTATTCAACAGCTACCCGCTCCTCGAAGGACGTCGGCCCGTGGGCCACGAAAAAAATCCTCCTCCTCAGGCTCATCTCTGAGCTGGAAATGAAAGTTTGAGTCGGGTGCTCGAGAGCTAGTGCTCTCCTTTGGCTTAAGAGCCAATATTCTCATTGTTTTCTTCTTCTCCGAGCTCGAAGAGCCCAGAGCCTTCCTTTTCTTCTTCCTTCCTGTTGTGGCCCCGAGCTGCCCCAAAGCGGAGGGATCAACGGTCAGATCCTCATCCCTTAATGAAAGCCTAAGTTTAATGTTCTTAGGAAAATATGCAAAAGGAAAAGTGAAGAAAAGAAGGTGAGTACGATACGAATGGGAGAGCCAGATGTTACCTATGCGAGGAAGGGTCTTACCATGAGAATGGTTTTCCCAGTGGCCCCTCGAGAGTTTGTGCCTTGAGCGCTTGGAATAAGGCATCTGTGAGCAAATGCCCCCGATCTACTCCTTGAGAAGAGGGACAGTGTTTGGGGACTCGAGCAATAGCTGCACCACCACGAGTACTAGTAAGAAAATATGAGGAAAACATGATAACGTTTAACAGGAAGCTGTACTTACGAGATGCATTTCACTTATCTAGGAATGGCATGAACTCGGACATGATCAAGTCTTTGCTCTTCACCCGAACAAAATGTTCCTGCCAGCTTCGGTTTTGGTCCTCATCGATACTCGAGAATAGGGCCTTACTAGCCCGGCGTGTGAGCTTTGTTAGTCCCCCTCAGAAGATTCGTGGACTGTATAGGTGGAGTAGGTGGTTGGCGGTGAACCGGCGAGATTCAATCTCTTTCACGAGGTAACGAACGAGTATTACGACCCTCCACAACGATGGATGGATCTGACCGAGGCATACTTTGTACCTCTTGCAGAAGTTAAGAATCACCGGGTCCACCAGACCCAATGTGAAGGGATAAGTGTAAACACTTAGATATCCCTCAACATGGATAGTAATGGCCTCCTTAGGGATGAGGACCACTACGTCCTCGTCTGCTCAGTTGCAGTCCTTTCGGATCTTGGGGAGGACATCTTTGGCGATTGAGGATATATATCTTGATGCCTCATCACCCCGACCTTGCACAGACGAGGGATTTTCAACCTTGAAATCGCCAACAATCGAACATCCCCTAGGGACAAACATTTTCAAGGGAGGCTAGGGAGCCGGTTCTTCGGTAGCGGGCCTCTCGAGCACGAGCACATCGGGAGTGATTTCCTCGATTTCAGCAGTCAGTTGTGAAGAAGAAGAAGCGACTTGGTGCGACACTAATTTTTAAGTTTTAGCCATTATTGCTTGGAAAAAGCTTGAGAGATATGAGAAAGGTTGAAAGATAAAAGGTCAAGTAAGCTGATTTGTGTAGAAAATATGTAAGCCTTGCAACTTGCCGAGAAATCTTGAAGAACATAGGTAAAAATATTAGAGTATGGTAATAATATCCAGAAGACTCGAAGGTAGAAGCTTGGTCAAAAGGTAAAAATATTAGAGTATGGTAATAATATCATGCTTTTTATCTGTTTAATCTAACACAATTTATCGTTTGTATTGAATAAATTCGTATATCCTTAAAACCACATACAAATTTAATCGTTATCCATTTTTTAGGGCAAACAATGTTAAAGCTAAATATGGGTAGGGGTGTTCGTGGTTCGGTTTGGATCTGTTTTTTCCTAAAAACAAACCAAACCAAGTAAGTCGGTTTTTCAAATATTAGTACCAAACCAAACCAATTAAGTCAATTTTTTCTCGATGCCGTTTATGTCGGGTTTTGTCGGTTTTTTGATTTTTTTGGTTATTTGTCGGTTTTTCTTAAATATAAGACGCACACCACCAAACATATATTCTAGCCATCATATTTTCAACGTAACACAATCAAATCAATTGGCCTTTGAGAAATCTATTATTTACCAAGATATATTGATGATAATTGAATCAAATAGTGATGAATAATTTAAGGACTCAATTAAAAATATATTATTTTTAACACGAAATAGATTCTTACACTTAACAAAAGAAAACTATCAATCAAACGAAAATTAATATTTACCATTAAATTTTTGAAACTTTATATAAAAATATACATATATATAGGTGTAATAATAAATTTGAAATAGCTATTCCTATAGTCGGTTTGGTTCGATGTTTTTCAGTTTTTCTGATTAAAATCAAAACCAAACCAAATTTGATTGGTTTTTAAAATTCAAAACCAAAACCAAATAAAAAAAAAAGTATCAATTTTTTGATCGGTTTGATTTGGTTTGGTTTTCTGATTGGTTCGATTTTTCGGATTTTTATGAACTCCCCTATTTCACAAGATTTAACGAGTGCCAATAAACGAAGAGTTAATAATAGCTGAGGAGTTGAAGCCACCCGCTTCAGTTGCAAACTTGCAACAAATTTCCTAATTGCAATAATTTATATACTCTACTAAAGTTACCTGTCACTAGGCACTAAACTACACGAAATACAATGTGTAAGGTCAACTCGACGCTACTACCTTGTAGGGGATACACAGTCCAATTGATTTAGTTAGAAGGGAAAAATGCCAGATTTGTCCCTCTACTTTATTAAATTATTCGCTGTTGTCCCTAATTCTAGCATCCATGCCAAATATGTGCAGGTCGTTAAGAAAGTATACAAAATCATTCCTAATCTTAATGGAGATCCAACGTGGCACCGGGACCCTTCTCTTTGACTGCCAACTAGAGAAATTAAAAAACCCATACCCATTCAAATAACCCATTACCTGATCGAACCCATTTCCGCCTTAAACCCCGTTTCTTCTTCCACCCCACCCAAAACGACCTCCAACTACCATTCACAATGCTAAAGCAAATGATTTTCCATCAATGTGAAGCTTCCTCAATGACTTCAATGCCTAGCCAAATACTGAAACAACCTAGATGATACACCAAAGCAACTGATTGTATTAGCTCAATACTAATTGTGATTACAACGCATATTCTAACGAAAGTAAGGATAGGACAACAAAAATTTAAGAAGAAAAGGGATGAGAATTAGACTAATACAATAATTGTTGGAACCATGAACCCTAATTCTGATTTGCAAATACACGAGAAGAAAGGGGAAGACAAAGCCCTAAATGATTCTAATTTAGACCATCTAATGTTAAGACAAAATGGACCATCTCATGTTAAGACAAAGCCCAATAAAAATAACTCTGGGCCCAAACAATCAAATATTACATAGCAGTCTATTCTAGAAACCTTCTAGTGAATTCCATACCAAATACGTGTAAATAAAGCAGTATATTTGTTTTTCTAATTTTTCATTATCCACAAGTTTGTTAGGCAAGATCCAATCAAATAGGATACAGCTGTAGGTAGTTATAGAATAGGAATTTACATTTTTGCCCTAAAGGGCTTGCATAAAGATACACTGTACAGGATACTGTGAAAAAGCAGAGAAAGGAATATAGAAAAATTTCCTAATTTCTGTCATGGTATCAGAGCCCAACTTTTCAGCCTGGGAATATTCTCCTTCGTTTTCATCAGCCTTCTATTTCATCAGCTTTTCGATTCTTTAGCATTCTTCTTCCATGGCACCTTCAGCTGAAGAAACAACCCCAACTCCTGCTACTCCAAAAATTCCAATCAGTGATGCTTCACACCCTTTTTTCCTTCATCCATCATATTCTCCAGGGATGGTCTTGGTGAACTCCATTTTTTATGGAAAAAGTTATGGAGGTTGGCGTAGGGCCATTGTTATTGCTTTATCAGCTAAAAATAAGATTGCCTTCATTGATGGAAGCATCAAAGAACCAGATCTGAATTCAGACACTCACAAGGCTTGGAATAGATGTAATGATATGGTTATATCTTGGTTGATGAACTCTCTCTCAAAGGACATAGCAGACAATGTTCTCTACTCCAAGACTGCAAAGGACATCTGGATAGAATTGGAGGCCAGGTTTGGCCAATGCAATGGAGCTTAACTATATCAATTGCAGAAAGAACTATCAGAACTTGTTCAAGGTAATCCTGACGTTGCAGGTTATTGTACTAAGCTTAAGACGATATGGGATGAACTAGATACTCTTAATACCTGTGTTGTTTGTTCTTGTGATTGTTCTTGTGGAGGCAAGGAAAAGACTCTTAAGTCTCTTCAGGATAGTAGATTGATCCAGTTTTTGATGGGTCTTAGTGACACCTATGGTGGTGTAAAGATCAGCATACTTATGATGACTCCACTTCCTAATATGAACCAAGCTTACTCTCTGCTTATTCAAGATGAGAAGCAGAGAGAAATTCATGTTGGTGTTCATCCTGCTGAACCAGTTTTTCTGGCATATAAACAACAATTTAACAATCAGAAATTTGGGGATGGAAAGTACAAAGGAAACTATGCTGGAAAGAAATCTAACATGTTTTGTAATTACTACAAGAAACCAGGGCATACATTGGATAAGTGTTATAGGATTATTGGATTTCCCGCATATTTCAAAATCTCTAAGCCTAGGAAGTTCCAAGGGAATGCTCACAGCAATACAACAATTTCAGAAGATTTTTCTGTTAACACAACCAATGCAGCAGAAGGCACTTCTTCAGGAAAGGGATTGACACAGGAGCAATACAGTCAGTTGTTTCAGCTGCTTCAATAAGTGAAAATTAGTCCACAGAGTGAGCAAAATTCTGAAGCTATTGTTAATGCTAACTGTGCAGGTATAGATTTGCCTAACCTAAAACACATAATTTGTTTCTCTCATGTTTATCCTAACACATGGATTATAGACTCAGGTGCTTCAGAGCATACTGATATTTCCATTTTGTTCAACATCATATCTTTGTCTATACCTCTTTACATCAGCTTGCCTAATTCACATAAGATTAAAATCAGTCAAAAAGGGAGTGTGCATATTCTGCCAGGTTTAACCATTCATAATGTATTGTATGTCCCTGTTTTCAAGTTTAATCTACTTTCAATTCATAAGCTCACCAAATATCTTAGATGTAACTTGTTATTCACCCCTATTGGAACTATTGCAGGCCCCTTCAATGAAGAGGCTAGTGGTAGTTGGTGAAGTCATGGAAGGTCTCTACATCCTCAATCCAAAGTCCATCTCTACTAGTTTGCAGTTTCAGCATCAGTCTAGTTTTCAGCCTACTATTCAGTCTGTTTCTGTTTGTAATAATCTTAGTAAAGCCAATGTTTCAGATTTTGTTTCATGTTCAGTCAATTTATCCAAAGATGTAAGCCTATGGCACAAACGATTAGGGCATATGCCTTTTTCTAGTATGGGAAATCTATCTATGTTTCAGCATCAATCTCTATCCAAATTAAATTCTCCTTGTGATGTTTGTTCAAAGGCAAGGCAATCTAAGCTTCCTTTTCATCCTAGCAGTATTTCTTCTACTTCTATATTTGAGCTTATTCATATTGACACCTGGGGACCCTACAAATCCCAAACTCATTATGGTTTCAACTATTTTTCTCACTATTGTTGATGATTTTAGTAGAGGAACATGAACATACCTCTTGAAAACTAAGAGTAATGCTTTTTAAGTCTTAAAATCTTTTTTTGCCATGGTGGAAAGGCAATTTAATACTCAGGTAAAGATTGTAAGGTCTGATAATGCTATGGAGTTAGGCACCAGTTCCATTACCTCGGAATATTTTTCTTCCAAGGGAATTTTACACCAAACTTCATGTGTTTCCACACCTCAACAGAATGGTGTGGTAGAGCGCAAGCACAAACATCTATTAGAAACTAGTAGGGCATTACTGTTTCATTCTAATATTCCTATTATGTATTGGGGAGAGTGTGTCTTGACAGCCACTTTTCTAATTAATCGTTTTCCCTCAAAGGTTTTGGGACTCAAATCTCCTTATGAGATCTTGTTTGGATCCAGTCCTTCTCTTAATCATCTAAGGCCATTTGGATGTTTATGTTATGCCGCAACACTATCCTCTCATCGAACTAAATTTGATCCTAGGGCTGTCAAGTGTATTCTTCTGGGATATCCCTTTGGGAGGAAGGGGTATAAGCTTTTAGATCTTTCTACCAAGAAAATTTTTATTTCTAGAGATGTTATATTTTATGAAGATCATTTTCCTTTTTTAAAACATTCTTCTATTCCTGAAGTCTTTCCAGTTTTACCTTTAACAGTTGATGACACTCTTTCCTCTGAATTCACCCCTTCATCTCTTCATCTTGTTACTTCATCTCCTGAATCTCCGCTTCTTTCTCATGGTTTGGATTCCAATCAATCTAGTTCTTCTCCACCTCCTGTCAGATATACATCTCCTTCTCCTATCAGATCTTCTTCTCCCTTTTCAAGATATGCACCTCTTGCTCCTCAAGTATCTTCTCAACCTGCACTAAGACAATCTCTTAGAATACACAAAACACCCTCATATCTGGCAGATTATGTGTGTAACTCTGTTTATTTGACTGATCTAACATCTACTTGTTTTGCAGCTAGCATTAAACCTAATGTTCTGCCCTTTTCAGCCCTTTCTTCAACCAATCAAATTTTACTGAATTCTCTTTCCCACATATCAGAACCTACTTCCTTTACACAGGCAATGCTACACCCTGGTTGAAAAGAAGCAATGGCTAATGAATTTGCTGCTTTGGAAGCTAATAGAACTTGGGAAGTTGTGAAACTACCTAAAGGAATGAAAGCTTTATCTAGTAAATGGGTATACAAAGTGAAACATAAATCCGATGGTAGTGTGGAAAGGCTCAAAGCTCGATTAGTTATAAGAGGTGACACACAGAGAGAAAGGATAGACTACAAATGAGACTTTTTCTCCCATAGTTAAGATGACTACAATCAGATGTCTTATGGCAATTGCAGTTAAGAAAGGGTGGAGTTTATTTCAATTGGATGTTAACAACGCTTTTCTTCATGGTGATTTACAGGAAGAAGTTTATATGAAAATTCCTGCCGGTATGACTGTCCCGGGACCTAACCTTGTTTCTAGGTTAAAGAAGTCACTCTATGGGCTGAAACAAGCATCTAGGCAATGGTATGCTAGGCTTACTGCAGCCCTCAACTTTAAAGGCTACACTCACTCGCTTAATGATTATTCACTATTTTTCAAAATCACAAATTCTGGTGTTTCAATAGTTGCAGTTTATGTCGATAACATTCTACTTACAGGTGATGACCTTACTGAATTACATCTGCTAAAAACTTTCCTTGACTCAGAATTTAAGATTAAAGACCTTGGCGAGGCACATTTTTTTCTTGGTATGGAAATTATCAGAGAACAACAGGGGTTAATATTAAGTCAAAGAAAGTTTACCCTTGAACTTCTTGTTGAATTTGACTGTCTTAACTCTAAGACTGCTTCCTCTCCTTTAGACCCTTATTGCAAGTTGAAGGCAGATTCTGGTCCTCTACTGTCTGACCCCACGGTCTATAGACGTCTGATTGGAAAGCTAAAATTTTTGACACAACTCGGCCGGATATTTCTTTTGCCGTTAAGCGACTCAGCTAGTTCATGCAAACCCCTCATCAATCTCATTTTGATGCTGCCATGCACTGTCTCCGCTATCTCTTGGGCAATCCGAGCCTTGGCCTGTATTTTAACTCCTATTCTTCTTTCAAGCTCCTCAATTTTTGCGACTCAGATTGGGGATCTTATTCAGACACTCGTCGTTCAGTAAGTGGGTATTTTATCAGTCTTGGTGGCTCGCCGGTTTCATAGAAATCCAAAAAGTAACCCCTCATCTCTCTCTCGTCGGCTGAAGCAGAATATCGCTCCATGAGTCGATTAGTCTCAGAAATCACCTGGCTTGTTCGTCTTCTTCAGGATCTGTCTATCTCGCCATTTTTGCCGGTCACCGTTCACTCAGATAGCCAAGCAACTATTCATATCGCCAAAAATCCAGTTTTTCACGAACGCACCAAACATGTCGAACTGGATTGTCATTTTGTGCGCCAACAATTCTTGGCCAGATTAATCTCTCTCACATTCATTCCCTCAACCTCTCAACTGGCCGACGTTTTCACAAAGGCAATCCCAAGATCTGTTCATCACTCCCTTGTTCGAAGTTGGGCGTGTGTTCCCACCCTTCCAAATTGAGGGGGGGTGTTGGAACCATGAACCCTAATTCTGATTTGCAAATACACGAGAAGAAAGGGGAAGACAAAGCCCTAAATGATTCTAATTCAGACCATCTAATGTTAAGACAAAATAGACCATCTAATGTTAAGACAAAGCCCAATACAAATAATTCTGGGCTCAAACAATCAAATATTACATAGCAGTCCATTCTAGAAACCTTCTAGTGAATTCCATACCAAATACGTGTAAATAAAGCAGTATATTTGTTTTTCTGATTTTTCATTATCCACAAGTTTCTTAGGCAAGAGTCAATCAAATAGGATACAGCTGTAGGTAGTTATAGAATAGGAATTTATATTTTTGCCCTAAAGGGCTTGTATAAAAATACACTGTACAGGATACTGTGAAAAAGCAGAAAAAGGAATATAGAAAAATTTCCTAATTTCTGTCAACAATAGGGATGAGAAGTATGGAAGAAGAACAGAGATGACAAAACAGAGCTTAACACTTGACAACTTCAGCATAAAAATGCATTATGCCTTCTTCTACATTTATAACTAATTTCCCCACGCTGCACTTTCACGTACAGAGCTCAAAATGAGTCCCACACATAATTTTCCAAATTCTAAAATATATCCTCCACCGAGTGACTCACTGAGTTCACAACAAATACACAACTCAACATATGTGCATTCAGGAGTCTACATCAAATGCAAAATCTCCAAAGTCAGGTTCATGCACTTAAGAGAGATAAGAATAGAGCCTTCATTGTTTATTCTAACCGAATTTATGTGGTAACGGGGAGCGAGTTTGGTGATGGAATCGAAACAAGAGAAGATGGCGGGTAAAACCGGGATTATTTCAGCCTTTGCGTCGAGGGAGTCTTTTATGAGTTTTCCCTTCAACTGAAAGCCATCTCCGGCAGACAAAAGAGCATTTTCTACGGTCACCGGAGGTTAAGTACTAGAATTGGCTAAACATTTATTGGGGAGAACGTCAATGAAATCTTGATGGTTATAGGGCTCTAAAATCGGGTCATGAGTAGAGGAAGATTGGGTCATTCAGACTGTAAAAAAGTTTTTGAAAAAATGACGTTGAATTGTGGCAACGGATTTTTTAACAACACCGTGAAGAATATATAGAGATTAGAGTATATATATTGCGGAGGTGATAATTAATTCTACGGAGCTCTTTCGAGATGAGATGGGAAATTGGGCAGGTAATATTGTGGAGAATTTGGGGTTTTAATGTGCCTAGTTGGCAGTCAAAAAGAAGGGTCCCAGTGCCACGTTGGATTTCTGTTAGGGTTAGGGATGATTTTGTCTACTTTTTTAACGGTAGGGACATATTTGGACTGATGGTAAAACTAGAGACAAACGTGGATAATTTACTAAAGTAGAGGGACAAATATAGCCTTTTTCCTAGTTAGAATCTGAAAATACCAAGTCAAATCCAAAAAGAATATTGGTAAAAGATGAGTACATTTTTTGTCTAAAGAAACTTCTCCATATTAGGTGAAGTAAAACTATGTTCTATCCTCCTGCCCTTAATTCTAAAATTTTCATGTCTAATTCATCGAATGTTTACTACAATGCAGTCTTATTTTAGCATCCAATGTTACCTGCCTGATAAGCTCCTCAATTTATTGTTAACATCCATGATTATAGAGATTTCACAGATCTGGAGTTAGCTTGAATAGAAGATTAAGGAAGAGGAATTGAGTAACTGTTTTATTGAAGAAGAAAGAATGAAGTGTCTCATCCTGTACAATCCTTTCTACTGTATGTATACAGTTAATTATACTCACATCCTAACTAACTAACCATATTGCTTAGGTTAGCTAACTAAGGCTAACTAACTATAGTTTACTAAACCACTTGTCTCAACACTCCCCCTCAAGCTGAAGGCTTGAAGAGATTCTTCAATCCAAGCTTGTTCAGAAGGTGATCATGTTGCAATCTGCCTAAGCCTTTTGTGAGTAGGTATGCTAGTTGCTCTTTGGTTGATACATGCTGAGTTTTCAATATTCCTTGCACTATCCTTTCTCGAACAAAGTGACAATCTATGTCAATGTGTTTGGTTCTTTCATGGAAGATGGGATTGCCTGCAGTTTGAATTGCAGCTTTGCTATCACACATAAGCATTACAGGTGAGTTCAGCTGAACACCAAGCTCCTTGAACAGTCCCTTTAACTATACTATTTCTGCTGTACATGAAGCCATGCTTCTAAATTCAGCTTCTGTAGAACTTCTGGAGACAGTCTCCTGCTTCTTTGACTTCCATGATATCAAGGCATTTCCAAACTTCACTACATGTCCTGTGACTGACCTCCTACTTTGTAAGCAAGAACCCCAGTCAGAATCACAGTATGCAGACAGCTCATTTGCATCCAGTGCTAGCATGAAAAGTCCCAATCCAGGAGCTCCTTTTATGTATCTCACCACTCTTAAAGCTTCTTCCATATGAGACACCTTAGGACTATGCATATATTGACTTAGAGCCTGGACTACAAATGCAATGTCTGGCCTAGTCATAGTCAAATAAAGCAATCTCCCTACAAGTCTTTGAAATCTGCCTAGATCCTTGAGTGCAGCATCTGAATCTTCTGAGTTTTCACTGCCTGTTATAGCTTTATCATATTCCTGAGATGTGAGCTTATGATTCACTTCTAAAGGTGTGCCTGCTGGCTTTGCTCCCCCTAGGCCTGACTCAGAGATGAGTTCTAAGGCATATTTCCTTTGAGACATAACTATCCCTTCTTTTGACCTGGCAACTTCAATCCCTAGAAAGAACTTCAGCTTACCTAGATCTTTCATCTTGCACATTCCCTGTAAATCAGATTTTGTCTGATTTAATAGCATCACATTGTTGCCTGTGATTAGAAGATCATCCACATAAACTAGTACCACAACTAGATCACTTCTATTGTGTTTAGTGAACATAGAGTAGTCAAAGTGACTCTGCTGAAATCCCATGAGTAGCAATGCCTCAGTTAGCTTCTTGTTCCACTGTCTTGGGGCCTGTTTAAGCCCATACAAGGCCTTATGTAGTTTGCAGACCTTGTGAGACTCCCCCTGTCTAGCAAACCCATCAGGTATCTGCATAGACCTTGTGAGACTCCCCCTATCTAGCAAACCCATCAAGTATCTGCATGTAGACATCTTCCAATAGATCAGCATTAAGGAAGGCATTGTGCACATCCATTTGATAGATCATCCACTGTTTAGCAGTTGCTAAGGCAATGATAGTTCTCACTGTGACCATCTTGGCCACAGGAGAGAAAGTTTCTAAGTAATCAAGCCCTTCTTTCTGGCTATACCCCTTAGCTACCAGTCTGGCCTTGTACCTCTCAACCTCCCCTGAAGCCTTGAACTTTACTTTGAAAATCCACTTGCAGCCAATGGGACTTTTACCAAGAGGTAGGTCCACAATACTCCATGTGTGATTGGCCTTTAAAGCAGCAATTTCAAGCTTCATAGCAGCAATCCACTTAGGATCAGAAGCTGCCTCTTTAAAGGATTGGGGTTCAGATACAGATGAGGAGGAGGACAAAGAATACAGATGAGAAGGTTCGAGACCATTGTAAGAGACACATGAGGAAATAGGATACTTGCAAGAGTGGGAGCTGACAGGTGTGACATAGTCCTACAGCCACAAAGGAGATTTACTAGTCCTTAGTGATCTCCTCAGATTGGATTCTTCTGGGGCATTTGTTTCTACTGGCAAAGGAGAAGGAGGTGGAGAAGAGCCTAAGTAGGAAGGTTCCTCTAGGGTTGGTATATCGGTTGGATAAGTGTTAACTGGTGAACTTTGAGAGGACAAAGGTGTAATATGAGGTGTTAAAGGAGGTGAAGTAGCTGTAGGAAGTAGATCTAGAACAGGAAATATAGGAGTGCCAGTAGTGGGAGAGCACTTGAATGGAAAGACATCCTCTTTGAATACTACATTCCTACTGACAACAAATGACCTTGAGTGAAGATCATAGACTCTATAACCTTTCTGAGTGGAGGAGTAGCCCAAAAATGCACCAGGTACTGCCCTGGAGGCAAATTTGTCCAGCTCCTTGGGTGAAGACACATAGCATAAACAGCCAAACACTCTGATATGTGATAAATTGGGAGCATGCAAATAAAGCATCTCAAATGGTGACTTATTACCAATGACTCTTGAAGGAAGTCTGTTGAGGATGTAGACAGTTGTAGACACACACTCTCCCAGAACTTTAAAGGCACAGCTGCCTGAAATCTCAAAGCTCTGGCCATTTCTAATATACTCTTGTGCTTCCTCTCAGCAACCCTATTTTGCTGAGGGGTATATGTGCAGGTACTTTGATGAACAATGCCCAGAGATGATAGTAAATTGTGAACTTCATGATTAAAGAATTCACTACCATTATTAGTTCTAAGAGTCTTAACTGTTGTGGAAAATACATTCTTCACTTTAGTTAGGAAGTCCTTAAGAACTTCCACTGTATCAGCCTTAGATACAAGTAAGAAAGTCCAGGTATACCTGGAGAATTCATCAACAATAGCGACAAAAAATCTTTTACTGTCATAGGTAGGAACTCTGTATGGTCCCCATACATCACAGTGAAGTAGTTCAAACACAGCATTAGAAGTGCTGGTACTCAGCTTGTAAGGAAGTTTTGTTTGTTTGGCTAAAGAACACATAGTGCAATGTGAATGAGAGTCCTTCAAATTGTTTAGAGTCATGTTCTTCTTGATTACATCTAAAGGTGCATGACCTAAACTTCTGTGCCACAATGTACTAGAATTAGATTGTTCATTAACCATACAAGAAGATTTATTTTCAGACATAGTATTCCTATTTACCATTTTCACCTCAGGTATTTTCTGCCCTGTCATATTCCTCTACTGAGCTGGAGCATTATTGAGTGTGCCACCTACCAATGATTTGCCTTGTAGCAGGTACAGTCCCTTGTCTTCCTTACCAATCCCCTTCACCTGACCACTGTAGAGATCCTGGAAGATACAGAAGTCAGGAAAGAATGCCACAAGACACTGCAACTTTTTGGTCAGCTTAGAGACTGACAGTAGGTTGTACTTAAATTCTGGAATGTACACTACATTGTTGATCTCCTGATTGTTAAGCACTCTTGCTTTCCCTATATGAGTAATAAAGGCAACATCTCTTGTTGGCAATTGAACTTTCCTTCCTTTTTGAGAAGGAAGTAACTGACAAGAACTTAGCATTTCTAGTGTGGATGTCATATGATCTGAGGCTCCAGAGTCTATTATCCAATTATGACTAGCACAATTGGATAACAAGGCTATTAATTTACCTGCAGTTGTAGTTCTGGCTGAAGGACCTTCATCTGCTCCCTTGTTAAGTAGCTGCACTATTTGTTGATATTGTTCCTGTGTAAAATAGGGAGCTGCTTGTTGCTGAATTCCTGCAGGCATAGCATTCATCTGCATTTGTTGGGACTAAAACATACGTGCAGTGATTTGTTGTTGCTGAAAAATAGATGGAACAGAGTTCCCACTCTGTAGACCTCCAAACTGCATCTGCATATTAGCATTTTGCATGGCTGGGCTGTAATTGGTATTGACATAGTTAGCATATACTCCTGGATTGCCTACCTTCTTCTTTGCCTTAAAGTTTGACTTGAAGTCTTGAGGATACCCTATTAGTTTGTAACAGTTCTCTCTGGTGTGGCCTTTGTAATTGCAATAATAACAAATTAGTGCCTTCTTCTGAGCTTTAAATTGTCCAGAGCCAGTGCTTGGATTTTTGTTGCCATAGTTACCATACATAGCAGTACTGTCATTAGCTTATGTTATTTGTACCATTTGTGTAAAGTTTGCCAGATTTCTCTGACTCTCCACATCCATAAGGAGAGAATATGCTTTGTTAATACTAGGCATTGGCATCATCATCATAATTTGACTTCGAGCTTGAGAGTAAGAGTCATTCAGTCCTATTAGAAACTGAAGCAGTCTATGATACTCAAAGTGCTCAGCATATTTCTTTGACTCTGAGCAAGGACAGCTAGGACAGGGCATGAGTGCATCAAACTCATCCCATAGATCTCTTAGTTTCGAGAAATAATCAGCTATACTCATTGTTCCCTGAGTTAGAGTATAGATCTCTCTATGCAAATGCAAAACCCTAGGTCTGTTTACTTTATCAAACCTTTCCTTTAGATCTTCCCATACCTTGTGGGCATTGGAAGCATACACTACAGTACTCATCAATCCTGGACGCACAGCATTCATTATCCAAGAGAGAACTACAGCATTTACCTTTTCCCATTGATCATGGAATTCAGGTTCAAACTTAGAGTTTGGATATCTACCGTCCACAAATCCTAATTTGCTTTTACCTAACAAGCCTATTCTCATAGATCTGCTCGACACACCATAGTTATCTGAACCAGTATGTTGAAGAGAAATGAGTGAGCTACCTAGAGTATCTGTAGGTTGAAGAAATAGAGGGTGATTGTGATCTATTGTAGGAAACACAGTCGGTGCAATTGGTACATTCGCTCTTCTGGGAGCACTCTCGCTCGTCTCTTCTTCTATCGCCATTAATGGAGGTCAAATTGAACAGAGAAAACCTAGCTCGGAGATGTTGTTACCTTCAGACTCTTCAGCTGAATTACATGCAGATGAGCTAGAGACAGAGGACCGATCATCGATCAAAGCTCTGATACCATGTTAACATCCATGATTATAGAGATTTCACATATCTAGAGTTGGCTTGAATAGAAGATTAAGGAAGAGGAATTGAGTAACTGTTTTATTGAAGAAGAAAGAATGAAGTGTCTCATCCTGTACAATCCTTTCTATTGTATATATACAGTTAATTATACTCACATCCTAACTAACTAACCATAACTAACTATAGTTTACTAAACCATTTGTCTCAGCATTTATTTACAAGGCAAAACTAGAATCAGCATACTAATCCATTTAAACGTCTTTCACCGTCCAATTAAATTCTCAAATTCACACAGCTCCTGAATGTATTTGTCATAATAAAAGGAAAATAAATAAATAAATAAAGCATCAAGGTAATGAATCTTAATATTTCAAGTGCCAATTAATGAACAGTCAATACCAGTTGAGAAATAGACCCACGTACTTCCAATGCAATTAAATTCCCTGACTATGTTTCCTGTGCAATTAATTTCCTGAGTGTGGTTGAACTACCAGTCAGTTGGACAAAAGATACAATTAAGGGTCATGATGCTTAAACAAGTTATGTACACCAGGGATAGAGACATTTTATAAGCTCCAACCCAGCCTTCGCACTATTGCCTTTCATCTGCTTCAGCTTGCAGAGTAGTATGTATGCTACTGCAATTGCTTCCTGTATCAGAGGAAGCTGCTGTAAGTGGTTTGATAGACGATCGAAGTGTTTCAGGTCCTTCTGCAGCAATCCTCTTGCACAATGCATCACAATTACTGATTACCTCCGTCAACCTCCCTTTTAACTCCCCAAGCTCAACCTGCAAACCATGTACTGCATGCAATTCAAACATTGAGTTAAAAAACAGCATTCCCTTGCTAGATTAAATACCTGGAATCAGATATCATATGGACAACAATATAACTTTATTCTAAAGCCCCACAGTATATTAATCCTAGTGAGTCCCTTGGGCATTTCTATTTTCTTCTACTCTCCGAGATTGTTAATCATATTACCCTCTAATAGATCCAGTTCAAGGAAAATACCTTCTGATAGATGCTGTGAGGTGGTTTTCATTGCAGAAACAGAGTAATTGAAACGTTGAAGCAGCTTAACAGCTAATGCATCTGCAACTTCTATTTTGTTTTCTATTTCTTCCTGCAGAAATTATCAAAGAATCTACTTCAAAAAGATATCCTAGCTCTTCTTTTCACTTGAAATAGAACTACAACAAACAACATAAGCTTGTAAACATGATGCAGAGCTTCACATGCTAGCATAGGTAGGCTAACACCTTGAACACAGGACTTGGTGTAATGAAGAGAGCTTCAAAATCCTAGTGTTGAAAAGCCACCACCAAATTGACTATAACTTTTAATTCTCTTCAAAGGAAGCCCTATGCAAATGGTACACCATCAGTGTAATACAAGAGATACTATGGGAGGTGGGAATTCTCAACCAAGGTACAATGGAACAACTAATAATGTAGCTGTGATCAAACATAAAATGTTGCATTATCTTTACCCACCCTTCAAAATCTCAGAGTTGATGATGTGCACTTGTTGATTTAAAAGGATATTGTCTATCACGGAACTAGAGAGCTTTTAATTTTAATGACCACCTTTGGGAATTTATATACCCGAAAAGTTGTGGAATATCTAGTGATCAGATAGACAAGATTCTGAGGCAGCTGCTCCTTTATTTGTTAAATCTAGAACCAAGTTTTAGAGAACGCAAATCAATCTTATCAGCCACTTCTACATAATAAACACAATTAGGATGATGGGATCAATCTGCTTAACAATTCTGAGCATGCGTGCAACTTCTATGGCGAACATGATGACTATTGGGGTGATAATCCACCTCATCACCAGCCTCGGCTAACAGTAGTTACCTGACCTTAATTTACTTGCAAGAGTACCATACAAAGTTCAGACCACAGCTTTTACTCAAAATGATAGTGATAACTTCTATATACCCGAAAAGTTGCGGAATATCTAGTAATCAGATAGACAAGATTCTGAGGCAGCTGCTCCTTTATTTGTTAAATCTAGAACCAAGTTTTAGAGAACGCAAATCAATCTTATCAGCCACTTCTTCATAGTAAACACAATTAGGATGATGGGATCAATCTGCTTAACAATTCTGAGCATGCGTGCAACTTCTATGGCGAAAATGATGACTATTGGGGTGATAATCCACCTCATCACCAGCCTCGGCTAACAGTAGTTACCTGACCTTAATTTACTTGCAAGAGTACCATACAAAGTTCAGACCACAGCTTTTACTCAAAATGATAGTGATAACTTCTATTCCTCTGCAAACCCCCTCCCCCTTCCTCTGCTAATAAGAAATGACCCAAAAAGCGACCATGTTTTGTAACAGTAGTTACCTGACCTTAATTTACTTGCAAGAGTACCAATACAAAGTTCAGACCACAGCTTTGACTCAAAAGGATACTGATAAGTGATAACTTCTATTCCTCTGCTGCCCCCCCCCCCCCCCCCCCCCCCCCCCCCCCCCC
>MU670553.1:71261-120819 GCA_026770625.1 Nicotiana glauca
CGGTTAATAAGAAATGACCCAAAAAGCGACCATGTTTTGAGACTGGGAATTGCACTAGGAGTAGATTTTGTTGTGTAATTACATACTCTTAACTCAAACTGACACAAAGGTGCATTTCGTAGACCTGTTCTACATGCACTTTTTTACAGAGGCAACCACTGCCACAACGGTAAATAGCTACTGAAGCGTTAAGTGACCAGATACACATGATAATAATTGAGCAAACCTGTCTTTTACAGATCTTCTGGGCCTTCTCCTCTTGCCACTGGCGATATACAGAGAAGAGCTCAAGTAGAATTTTTGGATCTACACAGCCTACAAGAACAAAGAAAGGAATATCAACATTTCACCAGCAGGATAAGAGAAAACTTCTAATTATTCCTGATGACAATTGTTGAAAATAAAAAATTATAGTGCAACAGGGATTGAAGAAAGTGCTGGTCAAATGCTACCACTGCTGTGATGAAGTTATTAGGCAAGACATGGCGCCGCTGGAGCTGACTGAGGACATGGCCCTAGACGAAGGGTGTGGAGGTCAAAGATTAGGTAGAAGGTTCGTAGTTAGTCGAGCGTTTCTCTTTGTCTTACTCAGTTCGCTAGCATTAGTGTTAGTATGATGTCTTTTATTCATAGATGGATATTACTACCTAGAGTTTGACTTCATTCTTGGATTCGATCTTATTTCATCTTGCTGTTGTTGTTATTCCTACTTGTTGCAATTACCTTTTCTTTTTCGGTCGTTCTGTAGCTGAGGGTCTACCGAAAATAGCCTCTCCGCCCTTCCAGGAGTAGGGGTAAGGCTGCGTACATCTTATCCTCCCGAGACCCCACTCGTGGAAAACTGCTGGGTTTGTTGTTGTTGTTTCATATTATTTTATTTTAAGCTTCTTTGGTATCACTTTAGATGAGGACCATTCCCTTTTCCTTTGATAAGTTAGGCGCACTCACCCTTGTGGGTGTGATTACTTAAGATAACAAAAGTAAATTGATTAGTTTTGTAGCTTTAGATACTACAAACAAATTTAGTCATTCAGATTTGCTTAAAGGTGAATCAGAGTATCAGACTCATCGAAAAGGAGCTAGTTCGATGAAAAGACATGTATATATGATCTCATTCAGGATCTCCCAAATCTGCAGAGATTCCAATAATGAAAATAATAGGGATCATACTGGAGCAGCGAATCTGTGGACACTGCTAGAGATGAGGCTTCAGCCAATAGAACTAAATGGAGTATAGGAATGAGGGAAAATCTGAATTTGATAACAAATTGAATGTAGGTGAATCTAAGCCTGATTAATAACTTAATATGGGGACGATTGGGAAAATCATATACACAAGAGAAGCAAGCAAGACAAAGTGGCAGTAAATCATCTAGTATCAACCTTGTTCTAGGAGAAGATGTTCTCAATTTTAACTCAAAGACAGCTCTGTGTCTGCTAATTTCACACACCCCCTTCATTTGATGATGTTATAGACAGAAAACCTGTGACTTAAGATGTCGTCATGGGAGCCCAAAAACATTTGGTGATTAACCACTTCATCAGCATGGTCAAACCTGCCGCTCTCATGCTTACCACCCAAGTATAATCAAGAATTAAACTACATAGTATCATGATGAAGGCTCTTGAAGAAATAATTAAGTAAATACGTCTTTAAAGAGCGAAAACCGCAAAAAGGCGAAAAGGTCCCGGGGTTCTAAGTGAAAAGCTAGAAGTGAAGGGCAAACTTTACAGAAAACTAAATAATATCAACCTTAAATAAGAAACAAACATTTCAACATCCAATATACAACAACATTGATATTAATCCAACTCTTCAAAGTTGATATCATGTAGGGAAATCTCAAGTGACAAAGTAGCACATAAACTTCTAGGTGTGTCTAAAAACTTAACACCCTAACCAAGAGAATCATAGTAGTGAAATGAGGACTCATGCCAAAAGTAATGGACACGAGAAGAGAAAGCACTACATAAGCTAGCACGATTAAGAGAGGAGGGGTAAAACTTGAACCAAATTATGTGTATTAAAGACAATTTTCAGCAAGTTTTGACAAGAGATAGTGAGAATAAAAAGAGAGATGAGAATATTAATTCGATCAATTGCCAATGACAAATTATGAGGATACCACACATTTGCAACAAATCGAAACCTTGACTACACTCATAAATTAGGTATACTAGAGAAAAGGGAAGACATGAAAAATCTGAGGATAAAAGGCATGTGGTCCAAATGTTATCACAACATAGTTTTGTAAATGCCTTGAAGAAGTTGGTGTATATCCAACCAAGTTACTCAATAAACAAAGAGTAGGTTGTTCCCATATATGACAATAGAGGGAGATATTCAAAGATGTGGAACTGTTCACTGTTGTGTTATTAAAATGAAATTCTGGAAAAGAGCGATAGGCCATAATCTTGGAAACATTACAAGGGTGAAAACGAATCAATCAGTGTGTCTCTATGCTTAATGTAATATTTGTAAGATGAAATTTAACTCTCTCTCCACTTCCTTTTTTTCTCCTTTTTTTTCCTTTAACGAAAGCTTGATATATTCTCTTGATTTGTTGTTCATTTGAGGAACTCTAAAGTACTTTTAATGTCGGAGTAACACCACCATAGGCCGCTTGCATCACAATGTTTCAAATATTAGCAGGCACAGGGGAAATACCTTTATTCGAAGAGGACGATGGTTTTCTCACAAGAATATCAGTCAGGCTACTCTCAGCCGGCGGTGATTTCAGTATTGGAGCAGCCTACTCATACACGCAACGAATTTAGATAAATTCATACAGTAAGTGATGGATTAATAGCCTACTCATACACGCAACGAAAGAGAGCTTACAATTTTGAGAGATTTTAGCCTCTCCAAAATAGGATCAACGCCTTGTACACGCTCGGAAACAGTAGTGATCTCATCGATTGGCCTCTGCACTCACGAGAAAAAAAAATTAAACAAGGAAAAAAGCGAACAATTTGAACTGAGATTCATAGAATTTGTTGAAGTTGAAAAAGTACCAGTGAGCTGGAGAGAATTGATTCCGATGCACCCATTGATAGGGTACAGCACCTATGTTGAGAAGCGATTAACAATACCTAGAGTTCGAGTGAAATCTTTTCGTCGGACGAACAGAAAAACTGAAATTTTTAACGGCAAAAGCTTCCCCCTGTCGTCTGTCTTTTCCTCGGAAGCAGGTGTATGCCGAAAGGCCGTTCATAAATGAGCCTGAGATGGGTCAAAATACTCAATATAGCCACTCTTCGTTGGCGCAGGTAACAAAATGATGCCACATGCTGTTATCGATCCGTTTTTCTTTCTCTTTTCTTTTTTCCCTAAAGAATCAACTTTTAATTATTTTCGTACGAGCAGTATATGCAAAATTTTCTTTCTTTATTTAATGTGAAGAAATGTAAATTATTCAATCCACACAAGAGTCAATACAAGAAAGATATAGTAAGAGACAAGTTTTATTTTTTATTTTTAAAGATTACCCAAATGAAAAATAAAAGTTTGTAGCCAAAGAAATAGGAGTATTGTGAATTTAGAGATTAACTGACGTGTTACTGAGGTTTGTTATGGTTATAGATAATAGGCCTATATTAGCTGCAAACGCTCTGCGAGCACAGAATTGGCACACACTTCTGTCAGGTCATTATTTTGTACTTGTTTCCTCCATCAATAAAAATGGTGCCATTTAATTTCATTTATTTTATTGCTAACACTATACCACAAGCAAATTCTATTTGACGTGGAAGATCATTTTCCAGGTGAGTCAATACGTAGAAAAGATTCATAGAGAACGACCAAACAAGCAGAAGAGCGTGTTCGATACGGGCAAAATGCAAAAAATACACCGGCTTGCACGTCTTAGTCATTTGTTCGCCATATTCGCTGTCTAGGCAAAGCTATTTGTCACCCAAATCACCAAATTCATTTAAATATATTTTGATAAAAGCAAATTACATGATATGTGGCCGTTCTCATAAGATGAATTGGAACTCTGAGACAGAGACAGAGCTACAAAATGTGAATGAATAGCTATTAGCTGTATATATCCTGCACAGTTTTAAAGTACAAGTTCTTTCATCCACAACACACTTCCCCAACAATGCCTTCTACAAGTTTTGAGGTCCCAATCCAACGTGCATACAGAAGCTATTTTAATGTGCTGTAGCGGTTTGTACCATGTTTAGCCCAATGATCCTTCAGGTCAAGTGGAACAGACAGGTCATAACCTTGACCAGCAAGACGATTAAGCAATTTACTGAAGGCACCACCACTCATCTTTCTGCCACCCACCCGGGAATAGCGTTTGTTTGATATTTGAGGTAATGGGTACATAGATATGGTAGTTGTGCAGCAGGCTGATTGCCACCCACCATGACCCCATTTGTAGCATGGCTGTGGAGTCCCAGTACAGGAGCAAACTGGCACTGGCATGGCAGACTCATCAAAATTGATTTGGTTCAAACCCAAGTTATCTTTCCATGATGTGAGCTGCATATCTACCTCCTTGTCACTATCCAACTCTTGCAGATTTACCCAATCATCTGATGATGTAGAAATGACCTGCATATTCAAACTTTCTGCGCCAATTTTACCCTGCCTTGGTATCTTGGCTTGCTTATTGTGTCTGCTCTCTTTAGGTCGCCTGACCTTTTTAGGATTCTTTGCATCAGAAGTATCCGTGCCTTTCAAGTAGCCAACTGTGGGATCTTCCATTGAACCATGAGCTGCTTCAGCTATGGTTTTATGCATTTGTTGTTGGTTATAAATGTGCTTTGCACCAGTTTCAGTGTCATTTCCTGGTGAATCTGGAACCACATTATTGTCATTTATAGAGCTCTCCCCTAACCGAAGAGCAGCAATGGCATCGTCTCTTTCTTGTATCGCAGCATTACGCTCTGCAAGAGCTGCATCCCTCTGAAGCATTGCCATGTCTCGCTCTGCAAAAGCCCTCTTTCTCTCCTCTAGTGCCATATTCCGTTCACGGATGGCAGCATCCCTCTCGGCCATGATGGCCATGTAAGTCTTTATAGTAAAGTTATTGTGGTCCTTTATTAAAGAAAGAATCATTAAGCATATACATAATCAGATCATTATAGTTTAATACAGTAGCCTGTTCATGAAAATTATTTTAGTTGCCAGTTAAGCGACAGCATTATGGTACATAAGTAGGTTCTTCCAGTTTTCTCTTTGGTTTGTTAATCTAGAATAGGTCCAGTCAGGTCTCATTAATTCGCAGTGGTAAGTGAAGTCTAAAAAATTTCTAAATCAATTAGTGGTAGTTACCGCAATTGTAAGATATATATTTAAAGTTCCTTAAACAAAGGTACTTGCAGATTCCTTCTCGGAAATATTTAAACCTTCTCAAAAAAGGTACTTGCAATTTTTTTCTGTTTCTTCTGAAAACAAGTCAACATTACCAAACATTCATCTGATACAGAAAAATGCAAAATCCAAATATAAAAGTATGGCATCATACCATCATATCATTCAGGAGAAAAGGCAAATGCTAGAAACCCATCTTGAATGTGGCCTTTCTGCAGAAATATAAGAGAAAATACTTTATATAATGATCTCAAAGCAACCAAAGTTGTAGACAAATGAATGCGACACATCAGTCACAAACCCAATATTATTGATTTTAAGCTTTCCTAGAGACAGGAACTTTATCTCATCTCCATCTGTTCTATCTAACATTACTCATGATTAAGTCCCCCCCTTATGCCAAGAAATAAGGAAAGCGAACACAGGTTTCCACATAAAAAGCAGTTCTTTCTTTTACCATCTATGAAATAAAGAAGTACAGACAAACCCAGATCAAATTCCTTTTTTTTAATAACCGTGGCATTCGGGCCAACTTGCGCGCACTTCGACTAATTCCACAGGAAACCTGCTATCTCCAACTAGCAAACCCAGATCAAATTTTTAACAAGAACATGAACATGGTAATATTAAGTTTCCTTCCCACTTTATCTATTTAATGTTACTTGCTACTAATTCCCAACTCTGTAGGCGATTTAGCTAGGGATAGAACGAAATGAAAACAAAAGATCCAGGAAAAATAGTTGAGATTTAAGTTAGTTATTAGTGTGCGGCTAAGTGTTGAAATTTAGAGAATTTCTAATTTGTCTTGAAAAGGAAAATCATCTATTATCAGAATGAAATAGACTCGAGTAGAACGAAACGGATATAGGATATTGATATATTCAAGCCCTGCTAATTTGAGATTGAGACATATTTGATTGAATTTTATGCAAAGAAACCAAGGAAGCAAACAGAGGTTTCCCCAACCCAAAGCTAGTCTATTTTCTTATCTCAAACTAGGTAAGTAAGGACAAACTGAACTAGCATACTTTACTAGTATGACAATATCACTCGCAGAAATACTATTAAACGAAAAAAAAAAAAGGTTACCTGTTGTAGAAATAATAAGAAGTTATGCCGCAATCAACAAAGTTGAGTTCGGCTACATTAATCCTCTATAACCAACAACAATAACAAGTTAACAACAACTATATCTCAATCCTAAACTAATTGCAGTCAGTTATGAGAACTTCCTATAACTCCTATCTTTCTCACACTTGTGACAACTCCTTTATGCTTATCCTTTACGGAATGTACATCTGGTAAGAATTCCTAACTTCTCCAACACTCACCAACGCACCCAGCAACAGACTTTTCCTTGACACTTTATTGTATTGATAGTGCTTTATTGTATGATATAGGTAGTCTACCTTGACGCAAGCGCCCGTGGCTGATTCCACAGCTAGAACCTGTGACATATAGGTCACACGAAAACAACTTTACTATTGCTCCAAGGTTCCCGTCTTATTGTATGTTGTTCTAGGTCAACAAAAATATCACGTGAAGCAGAGGAAGAATGATCTCTTTCTTCTTATCCTTACAGATATTCATCAATCTTTTTAGGAAAAAATAGGCATGTTAAAGATCGATCTAACATAAATCCAAATTGGTTCTCACGCACCCTTGTAATGTCCCCAAGTCTATGTTCCATTGCTCTTTCCAAAAGTTCGATAGTATGACACATAAGTTGAATTCTCTATAGCCATTCCAGTTTAGTAGGCCCTAAATCATTCCAATACTACTTTGTTTATAAATAATTTTCCTTTTATTAGGAGTTGCCTAGATTTTGAGATTCTTTAAATCTCACACTTATGACTACAATATCAATAAGCACAATATTGATAAGTCTTTTAGCATATCAAAGAAACTCATGGTAAACATCGTAACTAAGGTCAAAATGACACCCATAAGTAACCTCTCGTCCCAACCAGTCTATATTTATTACCTACATGAATCCCCTTTCTTTCACTAGTGCTCTGTCCTAAGCTAAAAATTTAACATCCGTTCTGGTCGCCCTACACAACATTTCCACCTAGTCACTGTTTAGCAATGCCAATCATCATAATATCACACCTATAAACCAATGCCCATGAACGTCTACTAGAACATTCTCAAATCATATCAGGCAATCTTCTCTTATTACACCCTCCATGTGTACTACTTGCACCCTCACAAATGGATCATTTTAATCTTGTCAAATATTTCATAATTACACATCCATATTGCATGTTGTGATACTCATGTTCTAGATATTTTAGCCTTCGAGGCCTAATATTCACTTTCATCTAACATTGCTGGTCTCACCAATGTTCCATCGAACTTGTCTTTTACTTAGTTAAGTATCTTTTTATTGCATAGTACCTCTTGTATCATTCCTCCATTCTATCAATTCTATTTTAATTGCATGTGTTCCATTTCATTTATTACGTGATTCTCCTGAAGTCTGAGCCTAAATATCTGAATACTATAATAAAGCGAAGTCTAGGCTCTATGATATGAGAGCAAGGGTAAGCAAACACTTAGGTTCAACAAGCAGTGGAAGCAACATAGCAAGAGAATAAATTTCGCTAAGTCAACCAAGAAACTTCATTGTATTTCTATAGGTACAACGTGTAAATCTAATGAAACCAATAAAGACGGCCCCTTTACTGTTCAAACAACCTAATCCTTGAGGTCAACCACACCTCTTCGCCTCTTAAATCAACATTTTAGAAGAAGAACTGACTTTCTAAGTGAATTTTTAACGATGCATTGATGTAGAACAAGCTAGAGCAACTCATATCAAATGTGAGATACATAAATTAGATCAGAAGCTAGATTTTACAAGTCGGAGCAAACAAGAAGAAGAAACCACCAAAATGCAGTTTGAATTAGCGAAATGAAGTAGGAAATTGAACAGATCAAACAATAGAAACATGAAATAGGAAACAGCATTGGAACTAAGCTTACCTGAGGGAGAGAGGAGAGGAGCTGAGCGAGAATATTGATTACAACCGATGCAGAGCTGAGATTCGATGCCAAAAGCCCTCTTTCTGTTGTCTTTTTATCTTTTCCTTTGTTCTTTTTTTTTTCAAAAAAAACTTTTTGTTCAGCTGATAGATTCAGAAGAAGATGCTTATGCACTGTCCAATCTCAAAATTGAGATTCAACGCCGTCGTTTGTGATTACAGGACGACTAAACTGCGTCGTTTGGGTATTGACTCGTTGCAGGCCTGCAACAACCTGGATCAGGTACCAGGATCAACAATTATGTTCAAATTTCAGCTGCGTCAATCCCAAGATTTATACGTGAATTACGGAATGGTCCCTCAAGTAAATTGTTTGCGACAGTTGACCCACTTAACTACATTAAAATATTCAGTATACCCTTGTTACTTCTTTTTCTTTTTTTAGAGTAAGAGCCTGTTTGGACATACAAATTTTTTTCTTTTTTTCCTTTTTTTTTGTTGAAAATAATATTTGATTATCAAAATTTTACCAATTTTTTCAATTTCACTTGAAAATGAGATTTTGCTAGTTTTTAATTTTATAAATTTATCCCATATTTTTTAAAATTTATAAAATGACCGCATTAATTATTAACCTACAACTACCCACAGAAACACAAAATGTGCATGTGTTCTTCTCAACAAAGTGTGCGGCTGCCATTATCATCTCGGGGTTGTTTATTTCATGTAGGATAATCAAATTGGGATTGTTTTGTTATATTTTGCAAGTTGTGGGTATAAATCATATTTTATGATTTTAAAAAAAGACATTCAAATATGTTGCAAAAATTATAATCAAACACAACATCATCTTCAATTTAAATTTTAGTAAAATTCTAAATTTAAAAAAAAAATGAATTAATGTCCAAACGCCTACTAAATGACTGGCTCTTGAGTCGTGACTACTGAAATTCTAATGTGGATATTTTCATTTTAAGATAAATTGACTGGCTCTTGACCACAAGTTATTCTCATTTAACCCTTTTATTGTGTTTTGCCCCTTGATAAAACGAAGGTACTCGTTTAAATTATATACAATTGTTTTCATGCTAACCAGTTGACTGAAAACATTATTTATATTCATTGGATTCACGTATATATTTAGATAATGTCTAAGTTGAGCAACAATAGAGTTACTTTCACTATTGTTGATTTGGGTTGTATATATAATTACTCCCTTCGTTTTAATTTATGTGAACCTATTTAACTAAACACAGAGTTTAAAAATAATAATTTGAATTTGTGATATAAAATAAAATACATATATTTTGTGTTGTTATGAATCATTGCATAAATATAAAATATTTTTAAATATGAAAAATAGTCATTCTTTTTTTATATGAATTAAAACTGAAATAGATTGAGGAAAAATGAAACGGAGAATAAAATATTTTTCATTTTTTTTTATATATATCTATAAGTACAATTATAAGAAGTACGCACATGCAATCACGACTCACAAAATGGCAAGGGTGTAAACATCATGAATTTACCCATTACAAGAGCAAAGCATTACAAGAGACGTGTCGTTAAGAGAAATATGTTGCAAAAGGAAAAAAGAGAGTAATATGTTGCCACTCACTTTAAAAGAACTAAAATACGCCTTTTTTCTTTACCCGGTATTCGGTACTCGTATTGGAACCCGATATATTTGAATTTATGCCGCGTAGGGTCCCATTTGGGGGAAGCGTTCCCTAACTCCCATCGTTCACGACATCCCTTGCTTCTCGGCAATGATTTTTCTATATCCAGGACTCGAATTCGAGACCTCTGATTAAGGGAAGAATAATCACGTTCACTGCACCACATCCTTTGATGATAACTAGAATAGCCGGAGCATCTTCACTTTACATCTTGTGTTGCATCATAAACATATTGTTCCTCTTTGATTAGATTTTTTTATTAACTTCGCGGATAAGAAATTTTAAGTGAATAAAAGGATCAAAGTTAAGCTTAGTTTTTTTTGTAGGGTTAGTTATTCTTGTACATACTTTTCTTCTCTGATAAATAAAATATAATTAGTTACCAAAAAAAAAAATCATTGAAGTATCATTTCTTAAGTGGCCAATGACTTAGAAAAATTACCATGATCCATACTTATGAAACTCAAAGTATTAAAATCTTGTTGGTAAGTTTACTGCTAAGCATGGCTAATTACCCACGATGTCATTTTATAATGAGAAAATACATAAAGTATCCATTAAATTTGTCCGAAAAAATCATTTACACACCTAAACTTTACGGACGACCACAATTCTAAACTTAAGTGAATTTAATACCCCCTTCAGTGATGACCTGGCGTAAGACGTGTAGTTCATTTTGTAGTTGCGCGTGAATGCAAAAAAAATAAAAAAAAATTAAAACTAATTTAGTGGTCCAGGTGTTACTTTCCTATGAGATATTATAACTAATTAACTTAATATTATTTTTTTCTCTTTCTTATTCATATTTCTTTTCTTTTCTTTTTCGTTTTTTCTTTCTCTTTCTTCATTTAACAGAAGCACAGTGAACCAATGGCTCTAGCTTGGCTAAAATATTCATTTCCGACGGCCTTATTCTTATCTCCGTCCTTCTTCAATTGAGATTTTCTCCATCCAATTTTTCATCTATTTGCTGAAAAATACCTCTTTAGAACCAGAAATACTGTTGAAAAGAAGACAAGGTGTCACCGAAAAATTCTCCGGCCGGAGAAAATTTATAGGTCCTTAACTAGTGGCTCTATATCTTAGGTTTTGTTGCTCTTCCAATACAAAACTAGGAGAAATAAAGTGACAAAAATTCTAGTAAGGAAATCCAGACGAAGAGAATTAAGAGCACAAACCCAACTTGTCAAAAAATGTGGTACAGATGATACTAAACTTTCCGGCGAACCCCGTGTTGCGAGAGGAATATGGCGAGGCTCTTGCAGGGGATGAATTTGAAGATATTGAAGAAGATGATGACCGTTATGAGGATGAAGAAGGGGAGAAGAGCAAAAAACATGTACTATTAGTTTGGCATGTTTCTACAAATGCTCAAAATTTTAGAATTTTGCCTTATTAGTTTTCTCTTTTTGGAGATGCTAATAGTTTTTTGGGTCTGTCCATATGATGTTCTTCGGTTGTCCTTTTAGTCATCTGCACCAAAGGTGAGATGAATGACTTTGGTGGCATTTTTCCTAGGTGATGCCATAAATTGCCTTTCATTTTCTTTAGTATGTGACATTTTTATTCAACAAAAAAATTGTAGGAGAATGCCATAGCACGAGTTAGAGAAGGCCAGCATAGAGAAAGCCTTCCAGAGGTGCAGGCAACAGTTGTTTGTCTTTTGCCCATGACAACTGATGGATTTATGGTATGGTGCGTCTAAACATATCTATCACAAGACTGGTTCAGTATTTTGAAAGGAGGTATTAAATTCACTTAAGTTTAGAATAATGGGATAAAAGATCGCCCGTAAAGTTTAGGTGTGTAAATAATTTTTCCGGACAAATTTAACGGGTACTTTATGCATTATCTCTTTTATAATTGTCAATAGAGTATTACTTTAACTAGAATGTATACTAATTTATCACTTGACCTTTATACCGTATTACTTTAACACCTCAAAAATACATGCAAATGCCCACCATTTTGCTAATTTCCAGCCACATTGGATCAGCAATTTTGTAGCTTCAATCACTAAAAAAGTTTCAAATCAAGATCAAAACTCTGTGATTTAAAATAAAATCCCAAAGTTAAACAGAAAACACACCCATTAGAACACCCACAATGAAAGAAAAAACCAGCACCAGTATTTCTTTCTAGATAAGAATAACAGCTCTTAATCCAATTCACCAAGTGAATCAACGTCTAGATGACATCCACGTGTGCTGACGTGATTAATTCTTAATTAAAATACTGATCCCCGTCATTCCAATTGAACCAATCAAAATGGAGAAACCTGTGAAACCAGGATCATTTCCTCAATATAAATTGCGTTACTTGCATTCGAGAATGATCACAGCAAATTGTAATTCAATCACCTTAATTTTGAGAATTTGTGAGGATTGTGAGAATTTAGAAAGATGTCGGCAACTGGAGAAGTGGAGAAACCCGCCGTGGAGCAGCCGCCGGCTGAGGATCAGCCTCCGGCGACGAAGAAGTCTGTTAAGGAGAAGAAACCTAGAGCGCCGAGAGAGAAAAAGCCTAAATCTGCCAAAACTGTTACTCATCCTCCCTACTTTCAGGTATTTATCCATTCATTTGCCAATTTTAATGAATATAGATTTTATAATTAGCAATTTCGATGTATATTTAATATTGGAATGGAAATATTACAGATGATTAAAGAGGCTCTGTTGGCTCTGAACGAGAAAGGTGGATCAAGTCCTTATGCAATTGCAAAATACACGGAGGACAAACACAAGGACGAATTACCAGCGAATTTCAGGAAGATTCTCGGTCTTCAATTGAAGAATTCTGCAGCAAAGGGTAAGCTTATGAAAATCAAGGCTTCGTACAAGCTATCGGAGGCTGGGAAAAAGGAGAGAACAACAGCCTCTACCAAAAAGGTTCCAAAGGCTTATTCTAAGAAGAAACCTAGAAGCACCAGGTCCGCCACCGCTACAGCAAAGAAAACAGAGGTGACAAAGAAAGCAAAACTGACACAGAAGCCGAAAAAGGTTGGAGCTAAGAAGACAAAGAAGTCTGCTCCGGCAAAGGCAAAGCAGCCCAAGTCTATTAAGTCCCCTGCAGCTAAAAGGGCTAAGAAAGTTGCAGCTTAAGTATGGTGGCTCGCTAATATAGAGTAGATAATAGGAGTAATAAGCGTTTGGTTTTTAGATTTGTGAATATTGCGAATGAAGTTTCTACTTTCTGTTTGTGATGTTGTGTCGTGTAGATAGGATATAGATCTCTACTTGGGCTGCATAAGTTTCGACATTAACCGTTTTGTACCTGTGCAAATTAACCTGGTGTTCGTGTTANAGCTCTCTAATATAGAGTAGATAATAGGAGTAATAAGCGTTTGGTTTGTTAGGTTTGTGAATATTGCGAATGAAGTTTCTACTTTCTGTTTGTGATGTTGTGTAGTGTAGATAGGATACAGATCTCTACTTGGGCTGCATAAGTTTCGACATTAACCGTTTTGTACCTGTGCAAATTAACCTGGTGTTCGTGTTAATATTCAGCTTCTCTTTTTCAACCTGATTTCTTCCTAATTGCCGATTTATTGTCGACCCTAAATACTTGTAATGATTGTTAATGGCGTCGTATAATCATTGGTGGATCAAAGACGATCAACTTAATTGCTGCCGCATAAGTGAAATGTTCCATTTTTTGTGGTCAGAGGAACGAATAGTATTTACAGGTAAAAGCAAACGCTAAAGTATTAGCAGCTCGGTAACGTTGAACCATGCCAAGTGCCATGTTCAAATTTATTCACGTTGACACATCAAAAGATAATTACAGTAATATGAGTGCATAATTTTATTTCGCGGAATATTAGAGGAAGGAAAATAAATGTATTTTCACTTGTTTTTTGCCTCTATAATTTAGTGTGGTTTTTGTTTTAAATGCTAAATAAATACCCTTTATATTTTATCTTCTAACAATCATGCTTAAATTATTGTTGCTTCATAACATGAATAATCATTTGATCTCATGCTTTATATTCGACAATGTAACCTCCCATATCACAATTGCAAGATTTTGATTGAACAAATATACCCGAGACAATATGTAAGGCACCGGAAAGAAAAAAATTTACCTAGAACTCGGGGTTTCGTGGTGGTGAGGTAGGCTAACGTGTTTGAAGGTTGTAGATAAGCTCGCTACGATACAGACTTTTTGGATTGTACAATACGTTGGGGAGCTAGAAGAATAATTTTTGCAGAACGTGGTTTTTCTGTGGTCCACTATGCGACCGTAGAACTATTTCGCAGACAACAAATCTTTTGAAGTTTGACAAAAATTTGTCCCACACCGGTGGGTTGTTAGTTTGGTGGGAAGTTTCCCCCTGTAAAAGAAGGCCTAATGTTTAGGATTTAAACACACCTCTCATTTGCCTTCTTATCTTCTTAAGGCATTTGTATCTTCTCTCTTTAGTATTATTTCACTTGTATTTTTGGAGTGAAATAAAATATTGGTTGTGTCCGAGGAGTAGGCAAAATTAGCCGAACCTCGTTAATTCTGGTGTTCCTTTTATTATTGCTTTATTGTCTTATTTATTATTTGGTGGCTGTCATAATTTTTGGTATAGTAGTTGTGACTTATTCACACTATATACATTTGGCTTCCGCAACTATTGGTATCAGAGCCAGGGTACTGTCTAAGTATGCTCTGTGGTTGCAGTACAGTCTGATCTTCCACATCAGAAAAGATTTATCTTGGTAACTGAATCAAGGTTCTGTCTGAGTATGCTCTGTGGTTGCAGCTTAGTCTGATCTTCCTCACCAGAAAGGAAATAATCTTGATTTGTGTTGTCAGCTATTAAATAATATTTGTGTCAAAGATGTGAGACAATAAACAAGAAGAATCTACATCAAGTGTCAACAATACGTCATCATTGGCATCTTCGCTTATAACAAGAATTGTATCAAATGCGAAATTTACGGTAGAAATTTTTGACGGGTCCGGACATTTTGGGATGTGACAAGGCGAGGTTCTAGATGTCCTTTTTCAACAAGGGCTAGATCTTGCTATTGAAGAAAAGAGACCAGATGCTATTGGAGAAGAAGATTAGAGAATTATCAACTGTATTGCTTGCGGTACCATTCGATCCTACCTTGCTAGAGAGCAGAAATATCCATACACAAAGGAAACTTCTGTTAGTAAATTATGTAAAGCACTGGAGGATAAATTTTTGAAGAAAAACAGTCAAAATAAATTGTACATGAAGAAGAGACTGTTTCACTTCACCTATGTTCCTGGTACCACGATGAATGAACATATCACCAGTTTCAATAAGTTGGTCACAGATTTGCAAAATATGGATACAACTTATGATGATGGTGACTTGGCCTTGATGTTGTTGGCGTCACTTCCTGATGAGTACGAGCACCTTGAAACTACTCTACTCCATGGAAATGACGAAGTTTCTCTCAGAGAAGTTTGTTCGGCTTTGTACAGCTATGAACAAAGAAAGCGAGAAAAACAGAAGGGCGGAGAAGGAGAAGCACTATTTGTGAGGGGTCGTCCTCAAAATCAAACGAGGACAAAGAAAGGAAGATCTAAGTCAAGATCTAAACCCAGCAAAGATGAATGTGCCTTTTGTCGAGAAAAGGGGCACTGGAAGAAAGACTGTCCGAAGTTGAAGAATAAGGCCAAACATAACAATGGAAAGGCCATTATGGATTCAAATGTAGCTGATTGTGATGATTCAGACTTCTCATTAGTTACAACAGAGCCATCAACATCATCAGACATATGGTTGATGGACTCGGCTTGTAGCTATCATATGTGTCCCAACAGGGATTGGTTCGTGGAATTTCAAGAAGGAGAATATGGAGTCATCCACACAGCGGATAACAGCCCTCTTACCTCATATGGCATTGGTTCAATACGATTAAGGAACCATGATGGAATGATCAGAACATTAAAAGATGTTCGATATGTACCGGATTTGAAGAAGAATCTCATCTCTGTGGGAGCCCTAGAATCAAAAGGGTTCAAAATCGTTGCAGAAAATGGAGTGATGAGAGTATGCTCTGGTGCACTAGTGGTAATGAAGGCCAATCGGAAGAACAATAACATGTACCGTTATCTCGGTAGTACAGTTATTGGGACAGCGACAGTAACGTCCAGTGACGACAAAGAGGCAGAAGCAACCAGGCTATGGCACATGCGCTTGGGACATGCTGGAGGAAAATCCTTGAAAACTCTATCAGATCAAGGATTGTTGAAAGGGGTAAAGGCTTGCAATTTGGAGTTTTGCGAGCATTGTGTCAAAGGAAAACAGACAAGGGTTAAATTTGGTACAGCAATCCATAATACTAAAGGCATTTTGGATTATGTACACTCTGATGTTTGGGGTCCTTCCAAAACACCTTCATTGGGTGGGAAGCACTATTTTGTAACCTTTGTTGATGATTTTTCCCGAAGAGTATGGGTGTATACAATGAAGAGCAAAGATGAAGTGCTGGGAATTTTTCTCAAATGGAAGACGATGGTGGAGAATCAAACAGGCAGGAGGATCAAGTGTATTCGCACAGACAATGGAGGTGAATACAAAAATGACCATTTCAATAAAGTCTGTGAAAATGATGGCATCGTCCGACACTTTACTGTCAGACATACACCACAACAGAATGGAGTGGCAGAACGCATGAACCGGACCTTGCTGGAGAAGGTACGGTGTATGTTGTCCAATGCTGGCTTGGGCAAAGAATTTTGGGCTGAGGCAATTACATATGCATGCCACCTCATTAATCGCTTACCATCTGCTGCTATTGATGGCAAGACACCATTTGAAAAATGGTATGGAAAGCCTGCTGTAGATTATGACTCTTTGCACGTGTTTGGCTCAACTGCATATTATCATGTGACAGAGTCAAAATTGGATCCAAGGGCAAAGAAGGCTATTTTTATGGGGATTACTTCTGGAGTCAAAGGATACCGCTTATGGTGTCCTATGACAAAGAAAGTAATATTCAGCAGGGATGTTACCTTCGATGAATCTGCTATGGTAAACAAGGTAACAAATGAAGATACCAAACAAGATGATGGTGCTTCTAAGCAGGTGGAGTTTGAGGGAAAATTTATTTTTCCTACACAAGAAGCAGAGGAGGAAACAAATGAAGATTATCCTCTGGAAAGAGAGCCAGTAGAGGAGATTCCAACTCAGGAACCTCAACAACAACTTGAATCAATAGCAACCAGCAGGCCAAAAAGGAAAATAACGAAACCTGTTCGTCTCATAGAGACAGTTGCTTGTGCAACCGCAATTGCAGCTGATGATGTTCCTGCCACTTATAAAGACGCAGTCCAAAGTTCAGAAGAAGATAAGTGGAGGATTGCCATGAATGATGAAATACAGTCCCTTCATCAGAATCATACATGGAGATTGGCCAATCTCCCGAAGGGAAAGAAAGCAATTGGGTGCAAATGGGTATTTGCAAAGAAAGAAGGATTTCCTAACCAAGAAGATGTTCGCTACAAAGCAAGATTGGTGGCCAAAGGATATGCTCAAAAGGAGGGAATTGATTACAATGAAGTGTTTTCTCCAGTTGTAAAACATTCCTCCATTAGAATTATGTTGGCTTTGGTAGCACAATTGGATTTGGAACTAGTTCAGATGGATGTAAAAACTGCGTTTTTACATGGAAACTTGGAGGAGGAAATCTATATGACTCAGCCAGAAGGATTCAAAGTTGCTGGAAAGGAAAATATGATGTGCAAACTTGAAAAATCATTGTACGGATTGAAACAATCTTCTAGACAATGGTACAAGCGATTTGACAAGTTTATGTTGCAGCAAGGGTACAAGAGGAGCAAATACGATCATTGTGTGTATTTGCGCAAGCTTAAAGATGGTTCCTTTATATATCTTCTCCTATATGTTGATGATATGTTGATAGCTTCCAAGAATTCAGAAGAAATTGATAAGTTGAAGATTCAACTGAAGAAGGAGTTCGAGATGAAGGATTTGGGTGAGGCGAAGAAAATTCTTGGCATGGAGATAATAAGAGATAGACGTTCAAAGAAACTCTGTTTATCTCAGAAAGAATATTTGAAGAGAGTACTGCAACGTTTTGGCATAGATGACAAGACTAAGCCAGTTAGTACTCCACTTGCTCCCCATTTTAAGCTAAGTACTACTATGTCGCCAATGGATGAAGCTGAACGAGAGTATATGTCAAAGGTACCATACGCAAATGCTGTTGGTAGCTTGATGTATGCAATGGTCTGTACGAGACCTGACATTTCACAAGCTGTTGGAGTTATTAGCAGATATATGCATAATCCAGGAAAGGAGCATTAGCAAGCTGTGAAGTGGATTCTACGGTATATTAATAATACTGTAGATGTTGGGTTAGTTTTTGAGCAGGAAGACAATCAGTATGTAGTTGGATATTGTGATTCGGATTTTGCGGGTGATCTGGACAAACGAAGATCAACTGCTGGTTATGTGTTTACTTTTGAAAAAGAACCAGTTAGTTGGAAGTCTACTTTGCAGTCAACAGTTGCTTTGTCTACAACATAGGCAGAGTACATGGCTATTACAGAGGCTACGAAGGAGGCAATTTGGCTTCAAGGATTGCTAAAGGAACTTGGTGTTGAACAAAAAGGTATCACAATTTTTTGTGATAGACAAAGTGCTATTCAATTAGCAAAGAACCAAGTTTATCATGCAAGGACGAAGCACATTGATGTTCGGTATCATTTTGTACGAGAAATTATGGAAGAAGGTGGAGTCACGGTGAAGAAAATTCATACTACGGAGAATCCTGCTGATATGCTGACAATGGTGGTGACTGCGATCAAGTTTCAACATTGTTTGGATTTGATCAACATTGTTGAACACTGAAGATTGGAGATGAAGANGGTTGTTAAGTTTGGTGGGAAGTTTCCCCCTATAAAAGAAGGCCTAATGTTTAGGATTTAAACACACCTCTCATTTGCTTTCTTATCTTCTTAAGGCATTTGTATCTTCTCTCTTTTAGTAATATTTCACTTGTATTTTTGGAGTGGAATAAAATATTGGTTGTGTCCAAGGAGTAGAAAAAATTAGCCGAACCTCGTAAATTCTAGTATTCCTTTTATTGTTGTTTTATTGTCTTATTTATTATTTGGTGGCTGCCATAATTTTTTGGTATAGTAGTTGTGATTTATTCACACTATATACATTTGGCTTCCGCAACAAGATCTGTTTGTAGAGTACAATTGAAACAAAGCCAAATTTCGGAGGTCATTTTGTGGTCTATTATGCGACCACATGATCATTTCACGGGCCGCAGTTGCATCATAGATTCAACATGAGAAATTCCAGAGGGTGATTCCGCGGCCGCATAACTAGTCTGCAAACCGCACACCTAACCTGACCAGCCCAGTTTTGGAGGATGAATTCGTGGTCCTTTATGCGGACCGCATACCTATTCTACAATACACTCTGCAACCGCAGAGTTGAGTTCGGAGGGTCCATTTTCCGTTCTTATAAACCGATCCCATTTTAATAAAAGACATAAGGGGGTCATTTGGGAGCAAAATGTGTGGCGTTTTTAGAGAGAGGAAAGGACTATAGAGGGGAGGAAAAAGCTCCAACCACTCTACTCAACCATCTTGCCCAATCTTAAAGAATCAAGGAAGTCATTTGCTGCCATTGCCTATTTTCGTAATTTCTTGTTCTAAATCTTCCACGCAAGTTGTTACGAGCGTAAATAAGCTGGGGAGTAGAACATATGACATGCATGTGTCAATAGAGGGGTCTGGGAGGTTGTTGAACTACCCGAGATTAATTGTTGATTGATTTTGGTTGTGGGGGAAAGGAATACTCCATAGGAGGACCTTGTAGTTAAATTACACACCTAGTGTTTGATTAGATGCTTAAATGAGCTGACCCCCAAATCTCTTCCTAATTATGGTTCAATTTTGTCATGTCTCTAATAGATTGAAGTCGCTAGGATTTTTGGAATGTTGTAGTAATTTAAGAAAAGCTTACGCGAGGTATGTTGACTAAACTTCTCTTGTAGAGTATCAAATTTCATGATGTTCTCGTAAGTTTCAAGTGTGATTGGCCCAAGTTCTTATTTCTCATGTTCCGAGTCATTCCTAATAAATTCAATTACTTCACGTAAGCTTTGTGTCGAAAGATACATACTCAAAATGTGTTCCAATTGCTCATATCATATTATGTTCTCCTTAGGGAATGTATTCAAGTATGACCAATGTATCAAAATGTTATGATTTAGAATCATGTTTCAATTGCAAGTTTATTACGCCTAATTTTTGAAGGAAAATTCAGTTTTCTTAAGACTTATATTGCTCATATACATATTTAAAGTCCTGATTTAAAATTCTCTTATTATAGATAATCTATGATGCTTGAAAGTAAAAGAAGTAAGTATGAGATATAAAATGTGGCCATCGTGCAAAGAATGAAAATTATACGTGTGGTCAATAGAGCCTATGAAATAAAAGGATGTGTGAAATATTATGAAATAAGCTTAGCTCCTTTATATAATAAATGTTTTGAGAGTATCGTCTAGTCACCGAGGAAGGATAGGTTAAAATAACCTAACCCCGAAACTACATGTGCCGGTGTAGGAGTGATTGAGGGGTAAATCCCTGGGCTGATGTATTAAGACTATTCCCCTTAATTGGGATGAGATTGTTGTGTCGAGATTATTCCTTTTAATTGGGATGAGATGATTGATAGCGAAAGATGATGTCGACCCATGCGGTATTGTAGTGAGACAGCTTAGCCGACCAGGCCGAGATCGGATGCCATGCTGCACACATAGTGGTGTTGTGATTGGATATTTTGGGGTGAGATGGCTTAGCCGATCGGGCCGAGATCGACTTCGTACTAAAAGCATAGTGGTGTATCGGTATTAAATATCTCCAAACTTAAAAATATTGGTATTTACTTGAAAATTTTCTTTCTCTTAGTTTGCTTAATATTGTTTGAGGCTCTCATTAGTTCTATGTTTCTTTTTCCTTGTACCGTTACTCGATTCATTGAGAGGATGTTTAGTCTTACATACTAGTACTATTCCACATGTACTAACTCCGTTTTGCCTGGGGCGCTGCATCTTTAATGGATGTAGATGGTTCTAAAGCAGGCGACATTGATCAGTGATAGCAGTACACTCTCTTCTTAGCTGACTTGGTGAGCTCCACTTCACATCGTGGTCTTGTATCTTTTGTTCCTTATGTATAGTGTTTTGAGGTATAGCCGGGACCTTATTACGGACACCATCATATTACTCTTTTGTATCAATTATATGCTCCTTAGACATAGTATGGGTTGTATTTTGATTTAGGTAAGTCAAACTTGAAATGTTGTTCTTGTGACACATATTTCCACCTCTAAAACTAATATTTCCACCTCTAAAACTACCAATGCATAATGTATTTTGGGAATTTATAATGAAGTAACTAATGGTAACAAAACTGATGTGGTACATGTCATCCCCTTATTGTCTAATTCCTGATATTTATCTTCAGTTTATTCATGGGTAAGGTCGGGTATAGGACATCTAGTAGACTTGCTTGACTGGATATCTTGGTTGAGCGCCGGTTGCGCTCCACAAGGTCGGGGCGTGACACAATACCTTCTGTATCAAGAGAAAGATTTATTCCTAGTACTAACTTGAAATTATTTTCTTTTGTCACTTCGTAATTATATTGGCATTCTTTGTTCTTTTCATTGACATTATAATGTACCTAGAAAAAAGTGTAATACAGTATCATTGTTGTTTCATGTTTATCGAAAAATGGTACAGTTGAATTTGTAACATGATTTTTAGATAAATGGATTAAATTAATCTTTTAAAATAAAGTAATGAAGAACATAGAGTTAAAATAAAGAGAATTGAGATAAATACAAGCATGAGCTTTAGAATATTCCCATCGGGATCCTGAATAATAAGAATATCTCGACAAAACTTGTATAAAAATTGAGAGAAAGAATTATAATCTTTTGCTATTAGTATTTCTTGATGTATTACTGTCACGACCCTAGTCCGCCCTCCGTGAACATGTCGTGATGGCACCTAGTCCCTATAATTAGGTAAGCCTAACAATGCGGAAAACAACATAACTTGCAGAATAATTAATTAAAACTGAACAACTAAAAGAAAACTGTATGTAATTGCCGCTCGATATATACAACTTAATAATGCAAAAGTCTACAATATCAACCCAAAACCCGGAAACTCATGGGAACACATGCAAACGGAAAGTAAATACATTGCTCTAACTCCAGAATGTCTAAAACGAACAGTACAAAGGAAAAGCTAACGGCTAAAGCTAGAATAAGAAAGAGACTCCTGGTCTGCGGACGCGGCATATGTACCTCGAAGTCTCTTCTAGATCTCTCCGCCTAGAGGATGATACGCCTGGGCAGAGCTACCTGGATCTGCACATGATAATACTCAGTAAGTGCCAAGCCTAACCTCGGTTGGGTAGTGACGAGGAAGGCCAGGGCCCTATTGAGATAAAACATAATAAATGGTAGGATAAGGAAAACAGTATAGATAAATTCTACAGCGAGAATCTAAACAGGATAAATAAGGAATGCAGTAATAGAAATCAGAAACAAGACAATACAAGGAAATGCTGCTCACAACAGGAATGAAAACCGGGGATCTCTTGGTATCCCGAGGAATTCTTGGTATCCTCACCGTATACACAAAGGATCTCTTGGTATCCCGAGGATCTCTTGGTATCCTCAATACCAATTTGGGGATCTTTTAGTATCCCGAGGATCTCTTGGTATCCTCAATAGCAATTCGGGGATCTCTTGGTATCCCGAGGATCTCTTGGTATCCTCAATAGCAAGTCGGGGATCTCTTGGTATCCCGCACTCTCAGTCCGGAATATATCACGTACAGGGGATCTCCTAGGATGCCGTCCCGTAGTTCCAAATTTAAAACATACAATAACAACTCAAACAACAAGAATAATGCTAAAATTAGAACAAGCAATAGTAAATTCTAACCTAACATACTTCAGGGATTATAAACTAGACAGTTTAAGCAAATAGGCACGTAAGTCAACTAAACATGCTTCTCTAAGCTAACACAGGGAAAGCTTACAATTAGAATAAATAGTTAGGCAAGAAAACTCAATTGAAATATTTCTAAGTAAAAATGGATTTTTCGACAATTAGCTCAAGTACGCCCTCGTCACCTCACGTACGAGGCATTCAAGTATCAAAATCATGTCCTAAGGGGAAAGGTCCCCCACGCAAGGTTAGACAAGACACTTACCTCGAACCGGCTCCAAAATCAACTCGAAACCACACGTTTGCCACGAGTACCCGACTCCAAATGGCCCAAATCTATTCAATTCAATTACATATCATAAATAACATCTCAAGCAACTGACTATACTATTTAATTAAAAGATATGACGTGAAATTAGGAAAAATAACCAAAATGCCCCTCAGTCCAATGTCTCGAAATTAGATGAAATTAACATTTTTAGAACCCTTGTAATCTCACGAGTCTAACCATGTAAAAATCTCCAAGTCGGATATCAAAAACCCGCTCAAAACTCAAAATTTCGGCCTAAAAAGTTTCTTCCAATTTTTCCTAATTTTGATCCTCAATTCGAATATAAATGATGGATTTAACTATATATTGATGGAACATAACTAGAAAGGATTAAAGAAACTTTACCCAATGATCTCCTCTTCAAAACCCACTCAGAATCGCTCTCTCCCGAGCTCCAATTTGATTTTTCAACTTTTGAAACTAAACCCTCAAATTTCATATTTCACTCCAGTGATTTTCGCTTTTGCGGTCCTGTTTCTGCAGACCATGTTCCACTTCTGCGGCTTACCCTTAAGTGGCCAGATTCCACTTCTGCGAACCAATAATCGCTCCTGTTGTTCCGCTTCTGCGGACCAATAACGCTCCTGCGGTTCCGCTTCTGCGGGTCTCACAATGTTTCTGCAGTTTCTGAAGGAACAACCCAAAGCCGCTTTTGCGGCACCGCATCTGCGGTTCCCAAGCCGCAGATGCGAAAATAACAGAACCAGCAATGCTTTAACTGCTGCAACACTTCTCTGATCTTCCCGTCAACCATCCGAAATCATCCCGAGGCCTCCGGGACATCAACCAAAAGCATCAATAACTCCTAATACCCTATTCAAACTTGTTCCATTCCTTAAACCGCCTAAAATAATGTCGGGAACTTGATTAAATCAAGGATTTGAGCCTAAAAACTTCAAATTCTATCAAAACACGCTTTCGATAAAAAACCTAACCAAACCTCGTCCAAATGACCTGAAATTTCACACACACACCCCAAATGACATGACTGAGCTACTGCAACTTTCAGAATCCCATTCCGACCCTCAGATCAAAATCTCACTATCGGACCGGAAACTTCAAAAATTCAAACTTCGGCATTTTCAAGCCTAAATTAGCTACGGACCTCCAAAATACATTCTGAACACGCTCATAACCCCGAAATCACCTAACAAAGCTGAGGAATTATCGGATTTCCATTCCGAGATCGTTTTTACACTATTCCAACTATGGATAACTTTCCAACACTTAAGCTCTCATTTAGGGACTAACTGTCCCAAAACTCTCCGAAACCCAACACTGAACACACCGACAAACCAAAATAGCAGAAATGAACTTAGGGGAAGAAGTTAATAGGGGATCGGGACGTAAAGTCTTAAGACGATCGACTGTGTTGTCACATCCTCCTGCACTTAAACATTCGTTTATCCTCGAACGAGCATAGAGACATACCTGAAGTAGTGAAAAGATGAGGGTACCGGCTACGCATATCCCGCTCGGTCTCCCAAGTCGCCTTCTCGGCCGGCTGACCCCACCACTGAACCTTTACTGAAGCAATATTTTTTGATCTCAACTTTATGATCTGCCTAACCAATATAGGCACTTGCTCCTAACATAGGATAGATCCTTGTCCAACTAGACTGAACTGAAGTCCAACACGTGCGACGGGTCACGTGATACCTCTGGAGCATCGAAACATGAAATACTGGATGAACCCCGGCCAAGCTGGGAGGTAAGGGAAGCTCATAAGCAACCTCTCCAACTCGCATCAAAATCTCAAAAGGGCCAATAAACCTCGGACTGTACTTCCCTTTCTTCCCAAACCTCATGGCGCCCTTCATAGATGAAAACCGAAGCAGGACCCTCTCACCAACCATATACGAAACATCACGAACCTTCCTGTCCGCGTAGCTCTTCTGTCTGGACTGGGCTGTACGGAGTCTATCCTGAATCATCTTAACCTTCTCTAATGCATCCTGAACCAACTCTGTGCCCAATAGCCTGGCCTCACCCCGCTCAAATCAACCCACCGGGGATCTACACCTCCTACCATATAAAGCATCATACGGAGACATCTGAATCCTGGACAGATAACTATTTTTCTAAGCAAACTCTGCCAATGGCAAGAACTGATCCCAAGACCCTCCAAACTCAATCACGCACGCACGGAGCATATCCTCAAGAATTTGAATAGTGCGCTCGGACTGTCCGTCCGTCTAGGGGTGAAATATTGTGCTCAACTCCACCCGAGTACCTAATTCCTGTTGCACGGCTCTCAGAACCGCGATGTAAATTGGGTACCTCTATCTGAAATAATAGAAATTGGAATACCATACAGACGGATGATCTCCTAGATATAAATCTCCGCCAATCGCTCCGTTGAATAAGTGGTACATACAGGAATAAAATGAGCAGACTTGGTCAGCCGATCCACGATAACCCAAATGGTATCAAACTTCTTCAATGTCCGTGGGAGTCCATATACAAAGTCCATGGTGATGCGCTCCCATTTCTACTCCGAAATCTCTATCTGCTGAAGCAACCCACCTGGTCTATGGTGCTCATACTTCACTTGCTGGCAGTTGAGGTATCTAGATACATACCCAACTATATCTTTCTTCATCCGCCTCCACCAATAGTGCTGCCTCAAGTCCTGATTCATATTTGTGGCACCTGGATGGATGTAATACCGCGAACTATGAGCCTCTGCTAAAATTAACTTTCGAATCTCATCAACATTGGGAACACAAATTTGACCCTGCATCCTTAATACCCTGTTATCTCCAATGGTCACATCTCTGGCATCACCATGCTGGACCTTGTCCTTAAGGACAACCAAATGAGGGTCATCATACTGCCGCTCCCTGATACGATCAAATAAGGAAGACCGGGAAACCACACAAGCTAGAACCCGACTGGGCTCCGAAATATCCAATCTCACGAGCTGTCTGGCTAAGGCCTGAATATCCATTGCCATAGGCCTCTTTGAAGCTGGTAAATATGCCAAACTCCCCAAACTTTACGCCCGGCGACTCAAGGCATCAGCCACCACATTGGCCTTACCCGGGTGATATAGAATAGTAATATCATAATCCTCTAGCAACTCTAACCACCTCCTCTGACGCATATTTAGATCCTTTTGCTTGAATAAGTGCTACAAACTCCGATGGTCAGCATAGATCTCACAAGGCACATCGTACAAATAATGATGTCAGATCTTCAAGGCATGAACAATAGCAGCTAGCTCAAGGTCGTGGACAGGGTAATTCTTCTCATGCATCCTCAACTGTCTGGATGCGTAGACAATCACCCTACTGTCCTGCATCAACACTGCTCTGAGGCCAACTCTTGAGGAATCACAATAGACAGTATAAGACCTCGAACTGGTAGGCAATATCAAAATTGGGGTTGTAGTCAAAACTGACTTGAGCTTCTGAAAGCTCGCCTTACACTCCTCTGTCCACTGAAATAGGGCACCCTTCTATGTCAATCTAGTCATATGGTCCACAATCGATGAAAACCCCTCCATAAAACGACGGTAGTAACTCGCCAAGCCAAGGAAATTGCGAATCTCTGTAGCTGAGGAGGGCCTAGGACAACTCCGCACTGCCTCCACCTTCTTCAGATCCTCCCGAATGCCCTCACTCGATACCACGTGGCCTAAGAATTCCACCAAACTCAACCAAAACTCACATTTCGAGAACTTTGCATATAACTTCTTTTCTCTCATGGTCTGAAGCACTGTCCTCAGGTGCTGCTCATGATCTTCCCGACTCCGGGAGTATACAAGAATATCATCTATGAAAATAATATCGAAAAAGTCGAGATATGGCCCGAACACACTGTGCATCAAATGCATGAAAGCTTCTGGGGCATTGGTCAGCCCAAATGACATAACAAGGAACTCGTAATGGCTATACCGAGTCTTGAAGGTAGTCTTCGGGATATCTGGCTCCTGAATCTTCAATTGATGGTAACATGAGCGCAAGTTAATCTTAGAAAACACATATGCGCCCTGAAGCTGGTCAAACAAATCCTCAATACGAGGCAAAAGATAACTATTCTTCACTGTAGCCTTGTTCAACTGGCGATAATCGATGCACATACGCATAGAACCATCCTTTTTCTTCACAAACAAGACAGGAGCACCCCAAGGTGAAACACTGGAGCGAATAAAGCCCTTATCAAGAAATTCCTGTAATTGATCCTTCAGCTCCTTCAACTTAGGGTAAGCCATACGGTGCGGAGGAATGGAAATGGGTTGTGTGCCCGGCAACAGATCAATGCCAAAATCAATGTCTCTATCGGGTGGCATACTCGGAAGATCAGCTGGAAATACATCGGGATAATCCCGTACCACTGGGACTGAATCAACATAAGGGGTATCAACACTGACATCTCTCACATAAGCTAAATACGCGGCACACCCCTTCTCAACCATACGTTGAGCTTTAAGGAAAGAGATAACCCTGCTAGGAGTGTGATCGAAAGTACCACTCCACTCAATACACGGAATACCTGGCATAGCCAACGTCAAGGTCTTGGCGTGACAATCAAGAATAGCAAAATAGGGTGACAACCAGTCCATGCCCAAGATAATATCAAAATCAACCATATCGAGCAACAATAAATCCGCTCTGGTCTCAAAACCACGAATAGTAACCAGACATGATCGATAAACACGATCTACAACAAGAGAATCCCCCACAAGAGTAGAAACATAAACATGGGCATTCAAAGAATCGCGAGGCACACCAAAATGCGGAGTAAAGTAAGAAGACACATAAGAATAAGTAGATCCCGGATCGAATAGAACCGATGCCTCTCTATGACAAACCACTATAATACCTGTAATGACGGAGTTGGAGGCAATAGCCTCGGTACGAGCAGGAACAACATAATATTTGGCCTGGCCCCTCTCCCGAGGGCAACCTCTACCTCCCCAACCTTCGCCCCTGGCCGGCTGGGTCGATGGGGTAGCAGTTGGAGCTGTGACCATGGCCTGAGAACTTTGAGAAGTACGTTGTGGCTGATCAGTCTGTGGGGGTGCACTCCTCCCAAGTCTAGGGCAATCCCTCACCACATCGCGGGTGTCACTACACTCAAAACAAGATCTAGGAGGGCGCGGTGGCTGTGACTGGCTCGAGCCCGATTTGCTAGACTGACCTCTGAAAGCACCCCGCGCAGGAGGTGCGCTAGAAACTGGAGGTGCATAGTAAGTCTCCTGAGGTATAGGCGGAGCTGGAGCACTGCTGGCTGCTGGAAGAGCTGAATGAACGGGGTGACCTACATAACCCCTACCATGACGACCTGCTGCTAGGGTACGGGCACCAGAGTAGTGACCCGACTCTAAAGACCTCTTGGCCTCCCTCTCCACTCGCTCCCTGGCGAGCGTACCATCGATCCTCCTAGCAATGCTGACTACCTGCTGATAAGGGATGTCCATCTCCAACTCTCGAGCCATGCTAGATCTTATGGGTATGGTAAGACCCTCAATGAACCTGCGAACGCTCTCATAGACAGTAGTAACCAAGGCCGGTACATGCCTGGCCAACCTGGTATAGCAGATAGCACACTCTGAAACGGTCATAGCACCCTGGCGTAAATGCTCAAACTCTGCGCGCCACGCGTCCCGAAGACTCTGAGGGACAAACTCTCTCATGAACATATTTGAGAACTGGGTCTAGGTTAGTGAGGCAGCCTCGGCTGGACTGTCTATCTCATAAGTGCGCCACCAATCATAGGCGGCTCCCTGAAGCTGGAAGGCAGTGAAGGAAACCCTTCTAGACTCTACTATGCCCATGGTGCGGAGAATATGGTGGCACTCCTCTAGAAACCACAAGGCATCGTCTGATGCTAATCCACTGTATATAGGAGGCTTGTACTTCTTGAACCTCTCAAGCCTCAGCTGCTCATCCTCGGAAGCCACTACCCTATCCTCGAGCTGAACTAGCACTGCAAGCGGTGCGGGAATAATCTCGGGAACCTGCTCAACATGCACTCGCTGCTCCGGAGTGCAGGCGGTGGGAGTCTGTGCTCCTCCCCCGGCCTGGGATGTGGCTGCAGCAAGGGGAAGAAACCCTGCCTGAGCCAAGGTGGTATACATACACATGAACTGAGCCAAAGTCTCCTGAAGAGCTGGAGTAGTAGTGGAAGTAGTAGGCGTGCCAAGTGCCTGGACTCCAGCTGGATCTGCTGGTGGTGCCTCGACGGTAGCTCACGCAGGTGCTCTGGCTGCACCACGTGTGTATCCTCGACCTCTACCCTGGCCCCGACCTCTGACGGCTGCAGTAGGGGCGCGGATGCTTGATCATCTCGAGTGGCGCGTGTCCTCACCATCTATGAGAGAATAAAAGACAGAAGTTTAGAATTTGTGATGTCAAGATATCGCACGACAAGGAAATCAAGTGAAGTGAAATTTTTTTCCTAACAGTTACATAGCCTCTAGTAGATAAGTACAGACGTCTCCGTACCGATCAGTGAGACTCTAATAAACCGACCTATATTCCGCGACTCCTATGAACCTAGAGCTGTGTTACCAACTCGTCACGACCCCAGTTCGCTCTCCGCGAATATGTCGTGATGGAACCTAGTCCCTATAACTAGGTAAGCCTAACAATGCGAAAAGCAATATAGCTTGCAGAGTAATTAATTAAAACTGAACAACTAAAGAAAATTGTATATAATTTTCGCTCGGCATATACAACTCAATAATGTGGAAGTCTACAATATCACCCCAAAACTCGGAAACTCATGGGAACACAAGTTAACGGAAAGTTAATACATTGCTCTAACTCCAGAATGTCTAAAATGAACAGTACGAAAGGAAAAGCTAATTGCTAAAGCTAGAATAAGAAAGAGACTCCTGGTCTACGGACGCGACATATGTACCTCGAAGTCTCTGCTAGATCTCTCTGCCTCAAGGATAATACGCCTGGGCAGAGCTACCGGGATCTGCATATGAAAAACATGCACGGAAAGGGCATGAGTACACCACAGTAGTACTCAGTAAGTACCAAGCCTAACCTCGGTTGGGTAGTAACGAGGAAGGTCAGGGCCCTATTGAGATAAAACATAATAAATGGTTGGATAAGGAAAACAATATAGATAAAGTCTACAACGAGAATCTAAACAGGATAAATAAGGAATGCAGTAATAGAAAGTAGAAACAAGACAATACAAGGAAATGCTGCTCATAACAGGAATGATAACCGGGGATCTCTTGGTATCCCGAGGATCTCTTGGTATCCTCACCGTATACACGAGGGATCTCTTGGTATCCCGAGGATCTCTTGGTATCCTCACCGTATACACGAGGGATCTCTTGGTATCCCGAGGATCTCTTGGTATCCTCACCGTATACACGAGGGATCTCTTGGTATCCCGAGGATCTCTTGGTATCCTCACCGTATACACGAGGGATCTCTTGGTATCCCGAGGATCTCTTGGTATCCTCACCGTATACACGAGGGATCTCTTGGTATCCCGAGGATCTCTTGGTATCCTCACCGTATACACGAGGGATCTCTTGGTATCCCGAGGATCTCTTGGTATCCTCACCGTATACACGAGGGATCTCTTGGTATCCCGAGGATCTCTTGGTATCCTCACCGTATACACGAGGGATCTCTTGGTATCCCGAGGATCTCTTGGTATCCTCACCGTATACACGAGGGATCTCTTGGTATCCCGAGGATCTCTTGGTATCCTCACCGTATACACGAGGGATCTCTTGGTATCCCGAGGATCTCTTGGTATCCTCACCGTATACACGAGGGATCTCTTGGTATCCCGAGGATCTCTTGGTATCCTCACCGTATACACGAGGGATCTCTTGGTATCCCGAGGATCTCTTGGTATCCTCACCGTATACACGAGGGATCTCTTGGTATCCCGAGGATCTCTTGGTATCCTCACCGTATACACGAGGGATCTCTTGGTATCCCGAGGATCTCTTGGTATCCTCACCGTATACACGAGGGATCTCTTGGTATCCCGAGGATCTCTTGGTATCCTCACCGTATACACGAGGGATCTCTTGGTATCCCGAGGATCTCTTGGTATCCTCACCGTATACACGAGGGATCTCTTGGTATCCCGAGGATCTCTTGGTATCCTCACCGTATACACGAGGGATCTCTTGGTATCCCGAGGATCTCTTGGTATCCTCACCGTATACACGAGGGATCTCTTGGTATCCCGAGGATCTCTTGGTATCCTCAATAGCAATTTAGGGATCTCTTGGTATCCTTAATAGCAATTCGGGGATCTCTTAGTATCCCGAGGATCTCTTGGTATCCTCAATAGCAAGTCGGGGATCTCTTGGTATCTCGCACTCATCAGTCCAGATCATATCACGTACAGGGGATCTCCTAGGATGTCGTCCCGTAGTCCCAAATTTAAAACATACAATAACAACTGAAACAACAAGAATAATGCTAAAATCAGAACAAACAATAGTAAATTCTAACCTAACATACTTCAGGGATTACAAACTAGACAGTTTAAGCAAATAGCCACATAAGTCAACTAAACATGCTTCTCTAAGCTAACACAGGGAAAGCTTACAATTAGAATAAATAGATAGGCAAGAAAACTCAATTGAAATATTTCTAAGTAAAAATAGATTTTTCGACAATTAGCTCAAGTACGCGCTCGTCACCTCACGTACGAGGCATTCAAGTATCAAAATCATGTCCTAAGGGGAAAGGTTCCCCACACAAGGTTAGACAAGCCACTTACCTCGAACCGGCTCCAAAATTAACTCGAAACCACACGTTTGCCTCGAGTATCCGACTGCAAATGGCACAAATCTATTCAGTTCAATTACATATCATAAATAACATCTCAAGCAACTGACTATACTATTTAATTCAAAGATAAGACGCAAAATTAGGAAAAATAACCAAAACTCCCCTCAGGATAATGTCTCAAAATTGGATGAAATTAACATTTTCAGAACCCTCGTGCTCTCACAAGTCTAACCATGTAAAAATCTCCCAAATCGGATATCAATAACCCGCTCAAAACTCAGAATTTCAGCCTAAGAAGTTTCTTCCAATTTTTCCTAATTTTGATCCTCAATTCGAATTTAAATGTTAGATTTAACTACATATTGATGGAATATAACTAGAAAGGATTAAAGAAACGTTGCCCAATGATCTCCTCTTCAAAACCCACTCAGAATCGCCCTCCCCCGAGCTCCAATTTGATTTTCCAACTTTTAAAACTAAACCCTCGAATTTCATATTTCACTCCAGTTATTTCCGCTTCTGCGGTCAAGGGACCGCACCTGCGGTCCCGCTTTTGCGGACCATGTGCCTCTTCTGCGGCTTACCCTTAAGTTTCCAGATTCCGCTTCTATGGACCAATAACCTCTCATGCGGTTCCGCTTCTGCGGACCAATAACGCTCGTGCGGTTGCACTTCTGCGGGTCTCACACTGCTTATGCAGTTTCTAAAGGAACGACCCAAAGCCGCTTCTGTGGACCTTTAGCTGCTTCTACAGTGCCGCTTTTGCGGTTCCCAAGCCTCAGATGCGAAAATACCAAAAGCAGCAATGTTTCAGCTGCTGCAACACTTCTCCGATCTTCTCATCAACCATCCGAAATCATCCCGAGGCCTGCGGGTCCTCAACAAAAATCACCAATAACACCTAATACCCTATTCAAACTTGTGCGAATCCTTAAAGCACCTAAAACAATGTCGAGAATTTGATTAAATCAAGGATTTGAGCCTAAGAACTTCAAATTCCATCAAAACACGCTTTCGATCAAAAACCTAACCAAACCTCGTCCAAGTGACCTGAAATTTCACGCACACACCCCAAATGACATGATGGAGCTACTGCAACTTCCGAAATCCCATTCCGACCCTCGGATCAAAATCTCACTATCGGACCGGAAACTTCAAAAATTCAAACTTTGGCATTTTCAAGCCTAAATTAGCTATGGACCTCCAAAATACATTCCGAACACGCTCCCAACCCCAAAATCACCTAATGGAGCTAACGGAACCATCAGATTTCCATTCTGAGGCTGTATTCACACTGTTCCGGCTACGAAAAATTTTTCAACACTTAAACTCTCATTTAGGGATTAAGTATCCCAAAACTCTCGGAAACCCAACACCGAACACCCCGGCAACCAAAATAGCAGAAATGAAGCAGTTAGTTGGGGATCAGAGCGTAAATTTTTAAGATGATCGGTTGGGTCGTCACAATTACAATATAATGAAAGCCATTATTTATACTAGAGATATGGGGTGCGTGGTCTACCATTTATGCCCCATTAATCACTGATATTAATGCTACAATAAAAGGTAATAAAATGGTGATAATGAATATTAAAGGGTAAGAAAGTCTAATAAAGGCTGGAGGAATTTTGGGGTCTTCCGTAACGTCTCTGTAATAGTTATATCTTGAATTGCTTCTTATCAGATCACATGTTTGTATCCGGTGTCAACATCTTATCCGATCACAAGTTTGTATTCGACGTGAACATCTTATCCGACCATAGATTTGTATACGGTGTGAACATGGTTGAATCACTACTGACTGACACATGTTTCTTCCTAATTCACCCGTTTTTTGAGATTGATTTTTACCATCTACAGATAATCCCCCCATTTTCTGGTTACTCACTACAATGTGACCGAAAAGTGAAATTTTCCACCCTCGTTACTGCCTCATTATAAACCTTGCCAGAAAAACTCAATCAGGACAAAAATCGGGTGAAGAAAAAAAAGTGTACAACTTAAGAATTTAGATGACAACTCCATCACTTATTATTTTTTTGTCGATGACGATTGGTGCTGAAAAAGTACTACCATTATAGAATTTTTGATCTTGGATTTTTAGTGTGCACCAACTTTGTCACGACTCAAATTTTATAATAGAACGTGATAGCGCCCAACTGTGTTGCTGGGCAAGCCAAATCGTGAACCTCCTCTAAATTATCCATTTTAATTTTTAAAATAGGAATTTCATTAAATAAATAGAATAAAATCTGGAACTCATAGAAAATTGTGCTTTTATTTACCAAATTTTTGAATATAAATGAATCATAAAGTGAAGTGATCATAATAACACGAACTACCATAATAAACATCCACTAGGAACCCCAAAAGTCTGGTGTCATAAGTGCATGAGCATCTACTAGGAAGTAACATAATAAAACATCTATCTGAAATGTAAAGTAGACAGGATAACAATAACGACCATGAATGAGACCCCGTGTGCTGCGGATCCTGACTTGGAATGCAACTCACCGTAAATTCCCTGCAATAGTTGCACATTTGCACCCAACGACCACCAAAAATATATACTTGCACAATAAATGCAGAAGTGTAGCATGGGTACATAAAGCAACTCGTACCCAGTAAGTATCTAGCCTAACCCCAGAGAAATAGCGACGAGGTGTCGACATTGACACTTACTAGTAGTCCAATAAATCAAGTACAATAAAAGTAGACAAGTACGAAGCATTGTAATTAAACAATGAAAATAAATATAGGTACCTGAATAGTAAACACGAAATCCTCAAATAGAGTATATAATATGGTCCCCACCATATAGATCGCAACATCTCAAGTCAGGAAAACTCATGAGTACGCAGGCTTCTTGTCAAATATTATGCACGATTTTGCCGAGGCGAGCGGCCCGATCACATAAGAGTATTTCATGAATTTGCCGAGGCAAATGGCCCGATCCCATAAGAATAAGTACATCATACTACTGAGGCGAATGGCCTGATCCCATAAGAGTGTGATATATGATACTGCTGAGGCGAACAACTCGATCCTACAAGAGTGTTGCTGAGGCGTTCAACCCTATCCCATTAGAATATGAAGCTTTTATGGGTCTTTGACCCCACTCACGAATATATGTGTGAGTTATGAGGTTCAAGAAACTTTCGATGAATACGCACAATGCGGGAGAAATTCGTAAGGGAAGTACAATTTCTATGGCTAAACAAGTAGTTCATCAAGTATCTAAAATAATGAATCCATTACTCTACGCGAGTCTAGTCTCGGGTCATATTGCGAATTAAAGCAATTAAACATGGAAGAATAACTCAAATGGAAAAATACATACTTTACCCATCGACCTTGTCCCCAAATCCTTTTTACACACCTCTTAAATACGGGAATAATATGACACACCAAAACTTTTAAAGGTGTGTCAATTACACACCACTTCGGTGTTTGATCACATTTGCGTAAAGATTTCTCTTACACGCGCCAATCAACATCTGGCACGTTTCAAATCAAGAATTAAAAAAAACTCTGCCCCTCCCCCCTAAAACCCTCTCTTCTCATCTTCCCAAAGAAAAAAAATACAGAAAAGAAATCCCCCCTCCTCCCCCTACTCATCTTTCCAACCCCATCATCTTCTCCACCACCACCATACTACCACCAGTGCTTCCACCACAAGAACCTTCTTCCCTAACTATAGATTCAATTCCTTGCTGATTTTTAACAAGTTTCGACAACATCCATTACAAATCCTTATACAAATTTCAAATTTAAGCTCAAACTCAAAGCTTCAAACTTGTTAATGGTATTTTTAAAATTTTATTAAAATTAATTACATAAGTAAATTTTTACTCAACAATAATCACGAATTCAAGCTAATTTTCTAGGTCATGGAATACCGAAATAAACAAGACCCGATTAAACTTTCAAGATTTTTCAATAAGTCAATAATGGTAATTTTTACAAGACCCAATAGCTCCTATATTTATTTTTTGCTTCTTAGTCATGGGGGTTGGAGAGACGAAGTATGAAGAGTAGATAAAACTAGGATGGGGGTTGGGAAAGAATATGAAACGGGAGGGGGGAGGGAGAGGAAATATTGGGGTTTGAGGTTGGGGAAGAAGACATGATTTATATATATTTTTTTCCTTTAATTTGAAAAGGAAATAGTTTAACAAAAAGGAAAAAAAACTGAATTTCAGGTAAATATTTTAGTTTTCACGCGCCTCTTTTATGTGTAATACACGCGTGTGACATATGAAAAAAGAGGTAAAAAAGTATAATTGAAACACATTTAAAAGTTTTGGTGTATAATAATTTCCCGTGTTTAATAAGTGTGTAAGCGGGATTTGAGTACAAGGTCAATGGATAAAGTATGTATTTTGACTAACTCAAATAGTACAATTAAAGCATGGTGTGAGTCAAAGTCTACCCGGACGTAATCAAGAATTCTAGCATACACATGGACACTCGTCACTTTATACGTGCGTAGCTCCCACAACATGTAGCATGTAATAAATATAATACCTACGGGGTAATTTCCTCCTCACAAGGTAAGACAAGAGACTTACCTTACTCAATAATCCAATAACCGACTCCAACGCCTTTCTAACACCTCAAACCGATGCCAAATGATCCGAAACTAATCAGACAACGTGCAAACCAATCAAGATATACTCCAATACTCGTAATTTAACAATTAGAAACAAATTCTCAACTCCTCAAGAAAAGTCAACAGAGTCATCCCCTAGGCCCACGCGTCCGGATTCCGAAAACTATCAAAAATAGTTATTACCCATAACATATAGTATATATTCCAAGAATTACTCAATTTCGTCCATGAATTGACCCTCGAATCATGGATTTACCTTCTCATAACTTTGGGGCTCAAAACCCCAATTTCTACAACCAACAAAAATAATCATGGAAAAATATCAAAATAAAGGTCATATATTTACACCCTTGTTTATACGAGAAAAATGCCAACGGAGCTCTGAAACTCAAGATATGTTCAAAACACTAAAATGCTTGGTATTTCCATTTAAAACACTATCCAGGTGATTTTCGTTGTTTGCCTTCGCGGAGAATGTTTTTTTGTGTTGACCGGTCAACCTAGAAATCCTTCTTCGTATTCACGGAACCTCTCTCGCGTTCACGAAGAACAAACATTCGCACCAAAAACCAACAATCTTTCACAACACGAAATGGGGCATAACTCTCTCATACGATATTGAAAATTCGATGATTCTTCTTGATATGACTCTGTAGTTATGATATAGATCTAATGGTTTAATAAAATAACAAATAAATGATTGTTTTCTTAATATAGTATCCTTTATATCCAAGGAAATGACGCTAAAATATCAAATAAGAGCGCGACATAACCCAAACACATCTGAAACATATCCGAGGCTCCCAAGACCATGTCCAATCACAACCAGTCCCAAAATATAACATGAACCTACTCGAGCCCTCAAATCACAGACAGCAAATTCAAAACCATGAATCGCACATCAATTCAAGCTTAATGAACTAATGAACTTTTAAACTTCTAAAACTCATGCCGAACCATATCAAATCAACCCGGAATGACCTCAAATTTTTGCGTGCAAGTCCAAAATGACACAACAGACCTATACCAATTCCCGAAACCATAATCCGAATCCAATATCAACAAAGTCAACTCTCGGTCAAACCTACCAACCTTTGGAACCTTCAATCTTCCAACTTTTGCTAAAAAGCATCAAATCAACCTACGCATTTTCAATCTAAATCTGGACATATGTCAAAGTCTAAAATCATAATCTGGACCCAACGGAATCGTCAAAATTCCGATCCAAGGTCGTTTACTTAAAATTCAAACCTTGGTCAACTGTTCTAACTTAAAGCTTTCGAATTAAGAATTATTCTTCCAAACCAACTCCGATCTTCCCGAAAATCTAATCCAACTACACATCCAAGTTATAATACATAAAATGAAGCTACTCAAGGTCTCAAACCACCAAATGACATGCTAGAGCTCAAAATAATTGGTTGGGTCGTTACACGTTTAATCCTTGAATTTTGACTCTTAGATTTTTTGTTGTACCCGAAAACCTTTTTGAGTTTTAAATCTTGGATTTTTAGTTGTACCAAAATTTTTTTCTTTGAGTTTTGGTTCTTGGGTTTTTAGTTGAACCTAAAACTTTTATAACATCACAGCCTTAGAAACCGAAGGTGTTAATGACTAGGAATTTTGTACTTCTGATTTTGATGAGATATGAGATTTTAATGCTTCTTGTTAACTTTAAAATTGGGAAACAAGGCATCCAACTTTTAGCCATTTGAATGGATGGATTCGTAAGAGAGGGCCCTTATATTTACGGTGCTTATGAAGAGGACGTCTCCTGTTCATCCAAGTACAATTGTTCGGATTTGTCATCCTTTTTTTGCCTCTAAATATGAGCAAATATTAAGAATGATTTTGTTCATTCAAAAATATACAAGAATATTTTTAGAAAGTGCAAGTTTTGCTTAATTCCATACCTTGAACATATACAAGTATTTATAACTTTGGATATACGATAATTTATAGGAAATGAACAAAAATATCTTGCAAAAGTATTGTGGTCGGGCTAACATTTATTTGGTCTAGCCAGTTTTTTATTCTGATTTCTTCTATTTCCTTTCTCCCAGGGTTAATTTTGCATTCCCGAATCCTTTAACTTGCAGTCCCAATCTTTTTCTTTATTTTGGAGCCACTTCGGGCTATTTACGATATTCTGTACAGATTGTTTCGAAGCCATCTTCAGATGCTTACAGTACTTATTATCACAGTTTCTGCTGCTCTAACGCAACAATCCCCAGTATTCATAGACATTATTGTCTTTCATCGAAATTAGTTTCTAGCGACTCGCTTCAAGTATGCCCCTATCTCATGTTAGTCCGTGATATTGTTAGGTATGGTTCAAATCAGTGTCTAGAATGCCTCCAATCAAAGTTCCGTTGACCTTGATTCTAGGCTGTAGAAGATGCCGATGTAATTATTTGATCATTATCTACGTGAATCTCTGACTCTTACCTGTTATGAACATCTGCCCAAGTTGTTGCTTGAAATTCTAACAAACATTATTTTAACTTCCTTGAGGCATCGAAGCTTAAGGGATTGAGATACTTCATAAATGCTTCTGCTGCTCATTCATCCGGTACTACCAGTAACAACATGCGTTCCCTTTGGAACCTTATCACGAACCCTCGCAATAACTCTGAGTCTCCTTGAATGATTTTGAAAATATCTGCTTTCCTTGCTCTAGTGTGAGCTATAATAAAAGAATCTACAAGCATTTCAAAAAAATCAATTGAGTGTTCATATAAAAGTGAATATTATGTTAAACCCTTTTTTGTTAGGGTTTCACCAAATTTTCTTAACAAGACTGATTCAGTCTCATGTGGAGACAAATCGTTTCCCTTCACAGAAGAAGTATAAGTTGTAATGTGTTTTTGTGGATCCGATATTCCATCAATTTTAGAATACCTGGAATTTTGGATCTCTTTGGAATCAACTCCGGAGCCACACTAGGTTTGAATAGTAATTGAAAATACTTTTTTGAGTCCGATCCCTTTGGGATCGGAGGTGCTCTTGGAATCTGATCTATCCGAGCATGAAATTCTTTAACATTTTGATCCATTCGAGTATTTATTTCCCTCATAAAACTCATGAGTTCAGTTTTGAAAGAATCCTCTGCATTATTTTCATTTTTAGATCCACTACAGGTACCACCTGCTTTATTGTTGTATCTTCCAAACTCCGCCCGGTAATAGTGTCACCGGTTCTTGGTGTCGTTTGATTTATAGGGACACCAAGAGGGACTAGAACTCTATCATCTGAATTATTTGAAGTCTCTGGTATTGCTTGTTAAAGCTTAGTCATTATCTAGTCCTGTCTTGAGAGATGATCCATAATTTTTCGTTGTTATGCTTTCAACATTTTTATGGTAACAGCCACCGGCTCACTATCCATATATTCAGGGGTTCGACTCCTCTTATGTCAAATTTATTTTTCTATCCGATTAGGAATTGACTCGTTACCATCGAGACAGGTTTCACTAGTTGAACCATCCTGTTGATTTCTATTATGGAGATTGTCCAAGGGCTCATCGTTATATTTTGTTCCATCATTGAGCGAGTTATTGATATCATTATGTGCCATAACTGTAATATTCTTTAAATAGAAAAAACCTTTAAAGCAACTTAGTATAAGATGAACAGATCAAAATAACACCACAATTGTCTATGCCCCACGGTGGGTGCCAAATTATTTTATTGAAAAAAATAGTACAATTGAATTTGTAATGTAGTTTATAGACATGTGGATTAAATTAATCTAATAAAATAAAGTAATGAAGAACAAAAATAATTAAAATAAAGGGAATTGAGAAAAATACAAGTCTGAGCTTTAGAATGTTCCCACCGGGATCCAGAATAATTAGAAAATCTTGACAGTACTTGTATAAAGCTTGAGAGAAAGAATTCTAGTCTTTTGTTATTAGTACTTCTTGATGTCTTACAGTAGAATGAAAGCCTCTATACTAGAGCTATGGGATGTATATACCATTTATTCCCAATTAATCATCGATATTAATGTTACAATAAAAGGTAATAAAAAGGTGATAAAGAATATTAAAGGGTAATAAAACCTAATAAAGCCTAGCAAAGGCTGGATGAATCTTGGGGTCTTCTGTAACGTCGCTATAAAAGTCATATCTTGAATTGCTTCTTATCCGATCATATGTTTGTATCCAGTATCAATATTTTATCCAGCCACAGGTTTGTATCCGGTGTGAACATCTTTTTCGGTCGGAGGTTTATACCTGGTGAGAAGATGGTTGAATCACTGCTGATTGATATGTTGCTTCCTAAATCATCTGTTTTTTTAGATCGATTTTTACCGTATACAATTCACAAGTTGAATGTTTATATTTTCCTCGTAGTCCTTCTAAAAAATGTGTTACTTGTTTCTTGAAAATGGAATACATATGGCCCTATCTTTTCCAAAATATCACTCCGACCATATTATATTTATACGAGCTTTAACATTACTAGTAATGGTGCAAGTACAAACTAGGGCATCTAATTAAAAGATTATTAAAACATGATATTTTTTGTGTGTATCTTCATGCATTGTGCTTCCTATAGAACAAGGACATCCCTACTACACTCAAGGGAATATCAAAATTCTTGTATTATCCCCCCTAGTTTTGTTTCAGTTCAAACCTCTCTACCTAAAGGTGAACCTATATATTTTGGACACGATTAGCTTTGACAATTTTTTTGAATATATGTATATCTATGAAAAAAAAGGTCATATATTTTGCTCATAACCTTTAAGATTAAAAGTCTAATAGAGGTACTGGTTGAACAATTCGCTCATGTGCCCCCATCATCTTCAAATCCCGGATCTGTCTTCGTCTCTATCTAGCAATATGTGAATAACAAGTTAAAGTTTTTTTTATTTTGTGTACTGAAAACAATAGTAATACATAGAAAAATGGAAAAAATGTGGAGATCAGTCTATCTAATGAGCTAATTGCTAATAATGGGTATAACAAGATTAAACATGTTCAACAATTAAACTTTATGGTAAGAAACTAGTAGCAAGGTGCCTCGTGAGTACATTGTTTGTTGAATTGAGTTAGCAATGCATTTGTCTTGAGGTTTGAAAGCCTTAAAATCACCTCTTATCATTTGGAAAGCTAATGTTTCTGTTCCCTCGCTACCACTCACAGCTTCATAAATTTTTTGTTTTACTTACATGCAGTGGACTTTATATTTATAACAATTTCTATTAAAATAGGCATATAACTTAGAAATTTAATTCAATATATGGATGTTCCGATTCACTAGGAGGGTCTTAATTTAACTTGTAAATATGATATAGATTGATTATTCTTCATTTTCATCATTATGGTCATTTCCTCATTGTATTAAAAAGCAGAATGAGACTGTGTGCTATAATTATTGAAGTATAGCATGTTAGTTAGTTATTAGTCTTGGGGTCAATATGCAAATAATATAAAATTATAGTCTTTTATTATTATTTTTAGAATAGGTCGATTAGTTCGTTAGTGGAACTGTATATTACAGCATGTACACCATGTACATTTCATTCAATTAATGCATGTACATCCCTGTATATTTCATTTAGTTTAGAGGTAGAGAGAGAGCAAAAACGTTTGCAGGCTGTTGAAATCATTATATGGGCTTAAGTAGGCATTTAGACACTGGAACTTAAAGCTTACTTAAGCATTGTTACATGCTAGTTTCATATAGAGCAAGTTTGATTATTACCTGTTCACTAAGAAGGTTAGAAATGATATTGTAGTGATATTAATCTATATAGATGATTTGTTATTCACTGATAGCAATCTAGAGTTGATCAAAGAGGCCAAACATTCATTGCATCAACAATTTAAAGTTAAGGATTTGGGTGAGCTAAGGTACTTCCTTGGCATTGAAGTGGTGAGGTCCAAACATGGTGTCCTACTCAATCAAAGGAAGTACACTCTAGAATTGATCTTAGATCTAGGGCTTAGTGGAGCCAAGCCAGCAGTACCTCCTCTAGAAATCAATCAAAAATTGACCACAATGGAGTTTAATAAGGTGGCAGGTTGTTCATCTACTATCTGATCCTTTGATAGACCTTACCAGCTATCATAACTTATTGGCAAGCTTTTATACTTAACAGTTACCCAGCCTGATATATCCTATGTTGTCCAAAGTCTTAGCCAATTCATGTAGGCTCTTAAAAGGTCCCATATCGAGGCAGTTCTTAGGTTAGTGAGATATCTAAAAAATTCACTAGGTCCTGGCATTCTCCTAAAGAGTTCATCCGTGCATTCTCTTACTGCATTTTGTGACTCAGATTTGGGAGCTTGCTCGATCAATAAAGATCTATTAGTGGCTATTTGGTCAAACTTGGGAACTCCTAGATCTCTTGGAAGTCTAAGAAGCAACACACAGTCTCTAGGAGAAGTAAAAAAGCTGAGTACATGAGTATGACTGTTTATGTTGCTAAGGTCACTTGGTTATTGGGACTATTTGCAAAGTTAGGTGTCTTCGACTTGTTACTCTCTATTGTGATAACAAGGCTGCTATGCAGATTGCTGGAAATCCTATCTTACATGAGCGCACTAAACATATTGAAATTGACTGTCATTTTGTTCGAGAGAAGATCACCCAAGGAGTTCTAAAAACTAAGTATGTGCATACTACAAATCAATTGGCTAACATGCTTACTAAGGGTTTAACTTTTGGGCAACATCATTTGTTATTAAGCAAGCTGGGTGTACTGAATATATTTCACCCTCCAGCTTGAGGGGAGTATTGAAGTCTACCATGTTAGTTAGTTATTAGTCTTGGGTTCAGAATGTAAATAATATAAAATTTGAGTCTTTTATTATTATTGTTAGAATAGGTCGCTTAGTTAGCTAGTGGATCTGTATATTACAGCGTGTACACCATGTACATTTCATTGAGTTAATGTCATAGTGAAAATTTCCAATTCTGCTCCTGTATGTCACTCTTTTTCTTCTTCATTTCCATGGCTGATTCTAACATGGTATCAGAGCCATAAGAGAGTGAATTACTTGAGCTTCGGTTGATTTCACTTGCATAGCTGGAAAATTTGTAAGTATCTAAAGTTTGATATTTCGACATTTCTCTATTTTCTGTTATGAGCTTCTTCGATTGATCTCCAATGGCGGAAGAATAAATCGATCACACTCATCCCTTATATTTGCAACCTTCTGGCACGCTTGGTCTGGTTTTGATTCCGATCCAACTCATTGGATTTGAAAATTATGGTTTATGGAGTAGGTTGATATAACTCACACCGAAAGAAAAACGAAAGCTAGGGTTTGTAATAGGAACTTGTAAAAAGGCATTGTTCAAGGAGGCACTTCATTAGGAGTGGGATACATGCAATGCGATTGTCCATTCCCGGGTTATGAACTAAGTTTCAAAGTAATTAATCAGTGGAATCATTTATGCATTTGATGATCGTGCCGTATGGGAAGAAATAAAGGAGCAATTTGACAAAGTAAATCGAGTGAGGTTCTTCCAATTGCATTGTAAAATTTCAAAATTATCACAAAGGAAGTGATACTATTGCTGTGTACTTTACAAAACTAAAAGAATTGCGCGCTGAGTTTGATATTTTGGTGCCTTTTTCCAAACTGTGGTTGTCCTAAATTGAAGGAGTATGTGATGCGTCTCCAACAACAGAGGATGATGCAGTTTTTGAATTGTCTCAATGATACCTATGATAAAGCACGCATACAGATACTCATGAAGACAGTTGACCCAATACTTAATCGAGCATATGCCATGATCACGCAATATGAGAGCCAACAAACCATAAATAACAGTAACACTGGGTGATCCTTTGGCATTACAAGCTGGGAGAGGTCCACCATATCGTTGGAAGAAATAACATGTGCAGTGTGAGCATTATCACATGAGAGGACACACTAAGGAGAATTTCTACAAGCTAATTGGCTATCCAGATGATTACAAGAATAACAGAGGAGGATAACAGACAAAAGGCCAACAATCAAGAGGTATTCTTACATCATCTAACAATATTGCAGGCCTGCTAATGTGAATATCACTCCAGGGACCTCACAGACCATAAATGAAGATTATTTTTTCACAGAAGCACAATGCCAACAGATTTTGAATTTGCTTAGCAAAACCTAATGAGATACAATCTCAAGCACATATGGCAAGTACAACTGTCTCTCTTTCATTAAGTATACATACAGAAAATTGGATAGCAGATTTAGGGGCTACACATCACATAACTTCTACATTGAATCTACTAAGTGATGTGTAGAGTGTTGATAATTTTGGGAACAATAAGGTTAGGCTACCTAATTGAGATAGCACAGATATCACACATATTGGTAGTGCTAGTTTGATAGGATATAACAAGCTAAAAAATGTGCTCTATGTCCCTAACTTCAAGTTTAACCTAATGTCAGTTTCCAAACTAACCAGGAATTTATGATGTGGTGCCATCTTTCTGCCTGAATTTTGTATATTTCATGATCTTTGCAATGGTAGGGTGAATGTGATTGGTAGAGATCATGATGGCTTTTTTGAAAGGAAGAGGTGTTAGGAATCTGGTAGCCCAGGCTAATGCAACATGCAAGACAAGCGCATAATGTAGTAGTTTTTGGTATAAAAGATTAGGCCATGCCTCTATTCCAGTAATGCGACATATCTCTTTTTATATATCATAAAGTAGATCGTGGTATTCATATAAGTTCACTGTTTGCCCTTTGGCAAAACAACCTACGTTAAGATTTTCTAATAGTGAGTGTAGAAGTACTAAGTCATTTCAGTTAGTACATATGGTTGTATGTGGACCATATCAAACCACAACTCATGATAATAAAAACTACTTTATCACAGTTGTGGATGATTTCTCCAGAGCAACTTGATTTTTTTATGCACTTGAAGAGTGAAACTATAATATTTTTGAAACAATTATTATGCATAGTGAACACTCAGTTTGATACTGCAATCAAGGTCATTAGGACTGATAATGGGACTAAATTCTTCAATAGTCAATGGAATGAGTGCTTACAAACATAAGTGTGATTCACCACAGCAGTTGTGTATCCACCGCAACAAAATAGATTAGTGGAGAGGAAATACGGGCATATTCTAGATATTGCAAGGGCATTGACGTTCTAGGCATCTATCTCACATAAATTTTAGGGTGAATGTGTGCAAGCTACAGTTTACATAATGAATAGTAGGGGTGTTCATGGTTCGGTTTGGATCGATTTTTCTCTAAAAATAAACCAAACCAATTAAGTCGGTTTTTCAAATATTAGAGCCAAACCAAACCAATTAAGTCGGTTTTTTCTCGATTTAGTTTATGTTGGTTTTTCGGTTTTTTTGGTTATTTATCGGTTTTTTCTTAAATATAAGACATACACTACTAAACACAAATTTCGGCAACCACATTTTCAACGTAATACTATCAAAGCAATTGCCCCTTGAGAAATCTATTATTTACCAAGATATATTGATGATAATTAAATTAAATAGTGATGAATAATTTAAGGACTCAATTAAAAATATATTATTTTTAACATGAAATAGATTCTTACACTTAAGAAAAGAAAACTAACAATTAAACTAGACTGTAAAGGTAAAGAATTGTAATAAAATTGCAAACGATTAATATTTACTAATAAAATTTTAAAACTTTGTATAAAAGTATACATACATACATACATACATATATATATATATATATATATATATATATATATATATGTGTGTGTGTGTGTGTGTGTGTGTGTTATAATAAATTTAAAATAGCTACTCCTATATTCGGTTTGATTCGGTTTTTTAAATTAAAACCAAAATCAAACCAAATTTGATCGGTTTTTAAATTTTAAAACCAAACCAAAAGGTATCGGTTTTTTTGGTCGGTTTGGTTTGGTTTTCGGTTTGGTTCGGATTTTCGGATTTTATGAACACCCCTAATGAATAGATAGCCTTCTAGAATTCTGATAGGAAAAGTTCTTTTGAATTACTGTATGGTAGGGAGACTTCACTGGCCCACTTGAGGGTGTTTAGTTGTTTGTGTTATGCCATAAATGTGTTGAAGGAGGATAAATTTGCAGGTAAAGCAAGACAAGTTATGCTCATGGGCTATTCTACCACTCAAATAGGCTACAAGCTATATGATTTATCTACTAACACCTTTTTTTGTTAGCAAGGATGTTGTCTTTAGAGAAAGTGACTTTCCTTTTACAAAGCCACATCAATCAACTGCTCCATCAAAATGGATCAATCTTTAGATTTTCTGTATGACTTTCCTCATTCAGTAACAACACGATAAGTAGAAGAATCAGCTACAGTTGTTGATAAGGTTGCTGACCAGATGGAAGATCTAATAGCAGACAGTACTGCTGATCCAATACCTGTCTCGGGTGTTCCTTGTACTGAATCAGATGAAGTGGAATCCCCATGCCTCCACACTACTACCTATCATTCCACTAGCCTTCTCATGGATGAGTCCAATTCTACTATAACAACCAGACACTTTACTAGAACCAAACTACCTCCCATATAGTTGAGACTATATGACCAGTTTTCTAAAATCTTCACAATGTGAATACCCCATCTCTAACTTCCTCTTATATGATCAATTTATCACAAAAGTGCAGGGGTTACATATTAGCTATTTCAGTCGTAAGAGAGCCTCACATTTTTAAGGAGGCAGTAAAATACCCTAAGTGGATTGAAGTAATGAAGTAGGAAATTCTTTCTTTGGAAGAAAACAAAACATGAGAGGTTGTTGACTTGCCTCCTGGAAGAATTCCATAGGGTCTAAGTGGGTATACACGATCAAGTATAAGGCTAATGGTGAGATAGAAATATTTAAGGCTCGACTGCTAGCTAAGGGATACAACCAACAAGAAGGGTTGGATTATAATGAAACCTTCTCACCAATTGCTAAAATGGTGACAATTAGGTCAGTTATTGCACTTGCAACCTCTAAGGATTGGAAATTGCACCAGATAGATGTCTTCAATGCATTCTTGCAAGGTGATCTCTCAGAAGAGGTATACATGGATTTACCACAGGGGTTTTAGAGACAGGGAGAGCACAAAAAGGTTTACAGGCTGATGAAATCATTATATGGGCTTAAGTAGGAATTTAGACAATGGAACTTAAAGCTTCTAAAGCTCTGTTCATGTAGGTTTCACACATAGCAAATTTGGTTATTCCATGTTCACTAAGAAGGTTGGACATGATATTGTGGTGATATTGATCTATATAGATGATTTGTTACTCACTGGTAGCAATTTAAAGTTGATCAAAGAGGCCAAACATCCATTGCATCAACAGTTTAAAGTTAAGGATTTTGGGTGATCTAAGGTACTTCCTTGGCATTGAAGTGTTGAGGTACAAACATGGTGTCCTACTCAATCAAAGAAAGTACACTCTAGAATTGATCTGAAAGTTAGGGCTTAGTGGATGCAAGTCAGCAGTAATTCCTCTAAAAATTAATCAAAAATTGACCACAATGGAGTTTGATAAGGTCTCAGGTTGTTCATCTACTACTAATCCTTTGGTAGACCTTACCAGCTGTCAGAAGCTTATTGGCAAGATTTTGTACTTAACAGTTACTCGGCCCGATATATCCTATGGTGTCCAGAGCGTTAGACAATTCATGTAGACTCCTAAAAGGTCCCATATGGAGGCAGCTCTTAGGGTAGTGAGATATCTAAAAAATTCACCAGGTCTTGGCATTCTCCTGAAGAGAGCACCTGTGCATTCTCTTACTGCATTTTGTGACTCATATTGGGGAGCTTGCCCGGTCACTACAAGATCTATTAGTGGCTATTTTGTCAAACTTGGGGACTCCTTGATCTTTAGAAAGTCTAAGAAGAAACACACAGTCTCTAGGAGCAGTAAAGAAGCTGAGTACAAGAGTATGACCGCCATTATTGCTAAGTTCACTTGGTTACTGGGACTATTTGCAGAGTTAGGCGTGCTTGTTCTTTGACCTGTTACTCTCTATTGTGATAACAAGGCTGCTATGCAGATTGCCGCCAATTCTCTCTTCCATGAGCGCACTAAACATATTGAAATTGACTCTCATTTTGTTCGAGAGAAGATCGCCCAAGGAGTTCTGGAAACCAAGTATGTGCATACTACAGATCAGTTGGCTGACCTCCATACTAAGGATTTAACTTCTTGGCAACATCATTTGTTATTGAGCAAGCTGGGTGTACTGAATATATTTCACCCTCCAGCTTGAGGGGGAGTATTGAAGTATAGCATGTTAGTTAGTTGTTAGTCTTGGAGTCAATATGTAAATAATATAAAGTTGGAGTCTTTTATTATTATTGTCAGAATAGGTCGGTTAGTTAGCTAGTGGAGCAGTATTGTGACGACCCGACCTGTCGTCTTATGTGTTACTACTCCGTTTCTCCCTTATTGTGTTGCTTCGTGTCTCAATATCAGTATTAGAGTCTATTGGGTGTAATTGAATTGGTTTTTGGTTGAAAATAAGGCACATAGCCTCTTAGAAGGGAGCTTGTTATAGAAAAGTCAACCGGAAGTTGACTGTGTGGTTAGAGGGCTCGGATGTGAATTCCGGTGGTTCGGTTAGCTTCAGGGGTTGATTTGTGACTTAGGAGTGTGATCGGAATCGAATTTGGAGGTCCGATGTAGAAATAGGCTTGAATTGGCGAAGTTGGAAATTTGGCGAATTCCAGTTGGTAGGTGAGATTTTGATTCGAGGGTCGGAATGGAATTCTGAGAGTTGCAGTAGCTTCGTTAGGTGATTTAGGATATGTCTGCAAATTTTCAGGTCATTCGGACGTTGTTTGGTCGGGTTTTTGGCTGAATGTGCATTTCGGAAGTTTTGATGAAAACTAGGCTTGAATCCGATGTAATTTATTGGTTTTAGCGTTGTTTGACGTGTTTTGAGGATTGGAACTAG